>JAPMOB010252062.1:0-12566 GCA_029875015.1 Lepomis gibbosus
CTACTGAGTGATCTACCATATTTTATGAATTTTGAACATTTTTATTGTCTATTTTATTATATTGTATTTATTATTATTACTTTATTTTATTGTTGTTCTTTAATGTATTTATCTTATGTGTTGTCAGTATTTTTTATCCAATTCTTCAAACTTTATGTCTCTCTGTTTTCTGTAAAGTGTACTGGGAAAAACAGCTGGTGATTTTACACTTTAAATAAATTTGACTTCAGTTGACTGGACTCCAGTGTAAAAGCTGAATGGTTTTATTAGGACAAAACGGGACTGCATAAGAGACACGTGTACCATCTTCAGTAATTACTGTAACAAAAATCAAAGCACAATAAGCTGAAAGTGCCTTTCATATCATGTTGTTTTGACATGAAAAGTTGAAACGTCAAAAAAAAAAAAAAAAGGGGTATGTTTTTCTTGACCTTCAATGAAACTCAGTTTTGGACTGCATCATCCACTGAATAGGAGACAGTCCTGGGCCCTGTTTCAGAAAGCAGGCTTAACAAACTCTGAGTTTATCCCTGAGCTCTGGGTCAACCTCAGGCAGACAGCTCATCAGAATAAGTTTAATCAACTCTGAGAATGATAAGCCTGATTGAAGCGCGTATGTGGGGATGAGAAAAACCAAACATCATCAATGGAGCTCCAATACTATGATTCAGCCTAGCAACGGGTAAATAAAGGCAGAGCCTCCATTTTAATTGGATGGAGCTATAAATATAAACATTTTTAAAGATGTAGCCTAAATGCGTTCCAATATGTGCTTTGATATCGACTTAATGAATGAGGAAATTAAATGGTGTGAAATTAAACCTCCTCGGGAGGAGGTTAGGATCAGAGTTACTGATCTAGAGATTATCTGATCTCGCTCTCTGAAATAGAAAACCATGGGTTTCCCTCATCTCAGGATCAACATACTCAGAATTTTCACTAATCCTGCTTTCTGAAACAGGGCCCTGGATGGTTTCAGTAGCAAATGTTAGCACCTGTGCATTGTTACCTGGTACAGTTACCTGGACTTACATTTGCCAAATCAACCACTTAGTCTTCTTTCTTAAAAGTCTTTTCTCTTATGTCAAACAGTTGCACTGTGGATGTAAAAGACTGATTAAATCTGGTTGACAGTAGAGAGAGACTTACTTTTGTAATTCAAAAACATATGAGAGCAGTTTATTGTACAGATAAATGTCTTTGGTCCAATATTAACCTAATTATGTTGATTTTCAAGGTTCCCACCAAGAATGTTGCATTGCATTCTGGTCAATTAAGAGTGTAAGGATTGTTTCCCTGCCTTTTCCACAAGGAATTTCTCACTGTTTAATTCTTACATATCGATGCTCAACTGCTTGAGTAATTTTACTGTTTCTTTCTTGATGTTGTCAAAGGTGTTGACACATTTTCTCTTATCAAATGCATCTGAATTGCCTGGATTTTATGTCACATTATCAACCAAACAACTATATGAAGCAAGTTCTTCTTTTGGAGTCTTGGTGGTATTATGCTTTTTGGCTTTTTCCCTCTCCTTTATTGAGTTATATCTTTGTTGTGCATGTAACAGGTTTGCAAAGTGAAAAAGCCCAAAGCCCACCCAAAGGGAGTTCCCATCTCCCACAGAAAGCCGTGCTCTGAACTGCCTGAAAACAGCTCGTTTGCAGTCCAGTCTTTATTCCACTTTCTTGTGAACAAGATTTTTAGCCAGAAAATGAGCGCAATACCACTTCTTTATGAGTAAAACAGATACTTCTTTGGCTTGTTTACAACCACTAGTAATTTTCAAAAATGGATTTATTCAAAAATTGTTTCTGAACTTATTGTATTGAAGTTGACAGAGCAGGAAAATGGTGTCATTATATTACGGAAGTTTAGCAACCCATGAAGTTCATGCTGTAAAACACTCATATTGAAACATCAAAGGAACAGAAACAGAGAGAGGAAAAACTGAACAGACCGATCAATCCGCAGCATGAAAGACTGTCTGACACCATGACTGAACTGTATTAGCGGTATCTGTCAGAGCGGAGACATGAATGTAATGAGTCATTATACAATGTTTTGAAGTCTGCAGTTTGACAAAAAAGTGAAATTAAACATATCTATTGGGTTCACAGTCTTACATACAACAGAAGAGGAAGATTCCAACACTCATTAATAATGTAGGAAATAATTAAAGATTATTATTATTCTTTAACATTGGATTTCTTTGGTAAGTTTTTCATTGCTGTGGTGTATTGAATGAATTTTACTGTCTCTAATCCTGCATTCCTTTGGTTAAACTGCTGCTGTTGCCAGAAAATTAAAGTGACTTTCCTGTAATTAAGCATTAGTCATGCATCAGTAAAATACAATCCAACTAACTTCTGTTGCATGTTAATCCCTTGATGTATTTGATGATGTCAACATTTGACCTTCTCTAAGTGTGTGCGTGTATGTACGAATGTGCATGTGTACACGCGTGTGCGTGTTTGTTTGCTTCCCGGCCGGGTGCCAACATTCCAGCCAGGCAGCCACACCAGGAGACAGGAAGTCAGGAACAAGGTGACGACGATGTCATCATCCTGGGACAGAGAATGAGCCCGGCAGTCCTGTGTGGCACAGGTTCGGCACACGTCCAGTCATTCTTCGCCCTGCAGGGGCAGCAACATGTGGCGAGCCGGTGAACAACAGCCTGGAGACACATGTGAGGAATTAAAATTTAATTTCAATCCAGTGTTTCAAGTATGCTGTTGACCTCATGTGTGTCAGCATGAAAATAAGATTCATGAATAATTCGCTGACGTCAGAAAGTGATTCGTACTTAATATTACTTAAATATCAGCCTTTGTTTCAAGTCCCCCACAACTCAAAAATGAGCTTTGATTATTGTAACCTTACTTCAGTGTCACTTCCTTTGATTAAGCAAAAGACAATACAACAATATAAAAAACAACTCCATTACAAGTAAAAGCTTCCTTTTAAAGGGCTATATGTAGTTTTTCCAATGTAATTGCTTATTAATAAATCAGATTTTCATTGCCTCACTTCGAAATGAAGCACACAGCTGTTTTCTCTGATGCTTGCGTCAGCCACTGTCATGCTTTAAATGTGAGGTCGGATTCAGCTCTGTGCGCGCTCCTGAGCCTCTCTCAGACACAGACTCCACGTAAGCATAAAATAACAATAAAGGTTTATATGCTGAAGCCCATCAGACCAAACAGGTTCAGATGATGTCGAGTAAAAACACAGTGAACATCAGAAAAGCCGGAAAAACACGAAGAGTCACGTTAGCTCGCCAGCTAACGCGGCCCATATTACTATCCTGTGTACCACATGTATTAAGTCAAAGTGTTGATTTAGCCTGGAAGAAAGGAGGTAAATAAAAAGCAAATGTGGAGAAATTTCTTTTGTTTCTTTCTTCTGTGATTCTGGGCAGCCAGTTAACGCTAAATTAGCTCAGACCTGCTGCTGTCTTCTTCGTAACGTTCAATTTAGATTTACAGCGACTGTCAGTCTGACAACCAATACATCCAATACATGTAGCTGTGCTGACATTGCTGAGCCTCCGGTGAAAGATTCACAGATGGTAAAGATAGTTACTGAAAAGCAGACAGGCGAGCTAACGATGTAGCACATCAGCTAAATGCAATAAATGTAACATTATCATGTAACGAGCATTGATTAGTTTAACCTCAAGCTGATAAAAATATTACTGTAACATTGCAGTAGGAGTTAACCTGAGTTTCCAGCATGTTGTGTGAAGATGTCTCCCTCCCTCTCTCTATAGCCGCTCTCACACTGCCTTTTTTTCCTGGAGTCTGCGCTAATATGCGGCTTGCTGCCCTGAAGGAAAGGTATGGAGCAGGTGTTGAGCTGCTTCTGAGGTGGGAACGTTGACGTAACAGAGCCTGAACATGTCTGGAAGAAAGCCACAGCCAGCATGCCGGTGTTTCTGCGTTTATTGCCAGATTTCTGTATTAAACTGGTTGTGTTTTGGATTATGCTCGCTTGTTCAAGCAAGCATGCATACGTACAAGAAGCTGCAATCATAAAACCGTACTGCTGGTGGTTGCCGAAACCGCCCCTTTAAACTAACTATATAGTATAAAAGTATTACAAGCAAAATATTCTTAAAATACCAAAGCAAAAATCTTCATTCTGCAGAAAACTGGACTTTTTGACTTATTATTGATTCTGATATTGTTATATATGGCGATATTAGGGGCTGTGCAGCCTAAGCTTGTGACCGAAAGGTTGTCTGTTCAATCCCTGGACTGGCAGATGGTTGGTGAAGGTCCTTAACCCCATCCGCTTCAGTGGAGCTTATAGGTGTGAATGCATAACTGTAGAAATGTGATCAGGATGTTCGTGGAAAAGAGAGGCTTCCTCTAAGGGAAACTTCACTGAATTGCTAAATCTGATTATTAATACTGATGCATCAATGTGTATGCAGAGTTTTACTGTAGCTGGAGTTAGGTGGAGACAGTTAAGTCCAGTGGTTTCCAGTCTAGCAGTCGGCCCCCTTACAAGTTGAGTCCTGAGATGATTAATAGGAGAATAAAGAAGAAAAAACTAAGTTGTGCAACACAAATCAGTTTTCAGACTTTTTTCTAATCTTTGAGGAGCAGATGTGCTTTTAAGAATTGTTTCCTAAATGTTTTTAGTTAACAGAAAATCTTTGTGGAAGAAACATATCAGACAAAATCTTAAAACATATCTGGAGAGGCTCTTTCAGCATGTTTTTATGCATGTGCAACACGTTGTTCTGCAGAATTCATATCTGGTTTTAGTTCAAAATGGTTTCCACTGTATCACCGTACACCTTTAATATGACTGTAAAATCTTCCTTCAGGCCGACACGGCATTTTGCTGCCTGTCAAAAACTCACTGAAGCTAACTTTTAAATAAAAGTATTAAAGATATTCTTCAAGTCTTCCCTTCAGTCTTTCTTGCTCTGCTTCCAATTTTCTTTTTATTGTGAAATGATTTGTCTTTATGAATGAAGACAGTGCATTGTACAGTGTTTGCGTGTCTGTGTGTGTGTTTTCCTCTTGGCCAGGTCACAGCAGGACTGAAGTCCGCTGGTCTGCTGCTGGGTCGTGGGAGTGTGTGTCTGTTCTGTTTGTGTATGTGTGAGTGTGTTTTATGAGCGTTTTAAGATGTGTGCGTGTGTCTGTGTGTGTGTGTGTGGGAAGGCATTGGCAGCCCCACTCCCACACACTTCCCTCTCACACCACCTACCCCTCATATACGTAGTACACTCACACACACACGCAATGCTTATACATAAACATCATGCATGTAGACACACACACTTTCATAATTCTTGAATTTATTGTAAATTTTCTTTTTGCATTTTCTAACTTTAAAATCTATTCATAACCTCTTTTAGCATAAGTTGCTGAGTTTGGAGACTCTGTGACTTTTTAAGGTCACGGAAAGAGACTAACTGTCTGTGAACAAGGCCTTCGGGTTCACGTCCTTCACTGCTTTAAATGAACGTCACACTGCTTCCCGCTTTGGCATTGAAAATTGACATTGGACATAAATACAGTCCTGCAAATAAAGATGTTATTCCGAGGAGACTGAGTTGAATATTAGCGGAAGGACTCTGTGGAATCAGTATTGTCCTTCCAACAAGGGAAACTGATGTGTATTAAAAATAAAAATGAAACAACAAAACAGTAAAAATACAAATGAATCTCAGTTATGTCAAAATGTAGACGAATATAAGCGTAAAAGAGAATACATTGTGAAAATAGCACTGAACTATTTACTACTAATGCAAGACCTATAGCACTGTTTTGTTTAGGCGTCACTCTTGATGTGCGTGTGTCTTCATGTGTCATTGAAGGGAAGGTGGCATTGTTTTACCATGGCGTGTGGTGTTGCTCCTCTGGGATTAAAGACAGAAGAATAGCAGCAGCTTTGCAGTGGTGTGAAACTGAGAAAGTGTTTGCTCCCTGCTTCTTCTTCCTGTCCCAATGCCCCCCAACCCCCTGCCACCCCCACCACACTTCCTCTCAATTGGACTCATGGGACTTTAAAATGACTGCCCATGTCCATCAGTCAGTCAGTCTGTCTCTGTTTGTGTTTTTCCTGTTCAGTTGATTCTTTTTCATTAAAATCAACCATGTTCGACACCACTCTGTTGTCATCATCGTGAAGTTGCCAGGTATTCAGCTGAGACCCCCCAAAAATTGTCCTTCACACAACCACCAGTAAAACCAATCATTTTTACACTTCAGTTTGTGTATGGCTTATAGGAAAAAATGAGACAAAACATGTTATTTTGTGAGCTTTAGTGTTGCCAGTAAGCTTTTTTTACTTTAGGACAGAGCCAGGCTAGCAGTTTCCCTCTATTTTCAGTCTTTATGCTGAGCTAAGCTAAATGACTGCTTCATAATTATGAAAGTAGTATGGATCTTGTCATCTAACTCAACAAGAAAGCAAATTTGTGTATTTTGCAAAATGTCAACCTACTCTAGAGTAGTTTTCGAAGGTCAAGAGTCCACAATAAAGGGATGGAAAAGTACAGTTTATTTCAGTTTGGGTTTTATTTTTGTAACTCTGGATATAGCTGGCGATAGAATCAAATATCGGTTACGCTAACATTGTACTCACCAAAGTAATAGACCCTTTTCCCAGCAGACATTTTGACTTGTCAAAGCAGGAAAGGCACAGGTGTAAAAAAACCCAAAACATTAACAATGGCTCCCTTCCATTAAGTGCCTCAGTAAACCGTGGCAGTGAGTGAACATGCACAATACAAGAGCCATTGTAAAACCAAAGTTGACGAAAACAACCCACCACATTAAGTATCTAAGACCATTTTTGTTGCTGCCTGTTTTCAAGGTCAATAGTGAACTTTCAATCTCAAATTAATTTACTGGACCATAGTTTTCCCTCTGCTGTTGCTACTTCTATGGTCGAATGAAACATAACAGGTTGACATCCAGCAGGTCAAAAGAGGTTTTATTAGGTAAATGAGTTGCTGTCAGTTTCAATCTACACAGTCATGAAGTAATGGGCTTTGTCCTTCTTTCAGCATGCCTGCCCTTATTATAGAGAGAGAGAGACAGACAGAGAGAGAGAGAATGTTTGCATGCTAAATTGGATATAGGTCAGGCCATGGTGCATGCATGGCTTTGTGTCTGTGTGTGTGTGATTCTGAGTGTTGAAAAGGCGCTCTAATCTTTATCCACACGCACACATCCCTCTCCACCCTCATGCTGCTCTCAGCATCTCCCCACTGTGGCAGCAGCACAATTCCCAGAAACTGCACTCCATCCCGAGCACACACACACACACACACACACACACACACACACTATAGATTCCTATCAGTTATACATATAAGTGGGCGCAACACGTTTTACACGTGTGTCGACTTGTTTACATTGCGTATGAACTAAGTGCAGCAGGACAATGGTGGGACGCTGTGAATGTGACACGGCTCTGTGTGTGCGTGCATTGTTGAAGACCACACACACACACACACAGGGGATGTATGTTTGTTTTTCTGTAAACCTGTGTGTCTTTTGTTTGTCTCTGTGTTTGTTTTACACACAAAATGCACCATCAGCTCTTTTCTGATGAGTCTTTGTGTGTGTGTTAAAGAGAGTGTGACCATAAATTCTGTATGTATGTGTGTAAAAAGTCAAAAAGCTAGGTTTCTGCCACCGCTGTCTCTCTTTGGGATCACTTAAAACTAATAAACAATATAAAAAAGGCAGACTCTTGATTCCAAGGGAACTCCATTAATTGATAAAAGATCTTCACTGAATTACGCTGCTGCTTCTTTTTACTCCTTGCAGAGCAAATCACGGCAAGCATACAGGTGGTTCTGTCTGTGGCAGGGGAGAAGATATGGTTTCATGAGTTGGGCAGATGGTTATTAAACTAGAAATTCTGTTGTTATTCTATTCAAATTTCAAGTATAAATTAAAATATAGATTACTTATTTTACTTTATCAGCCCTGAGTAATATCTACAGTCTTCCTTTTAAGTTACATACAGACACAACAAACAATTCTTTTAAAAATGTATACCAATAAATCACAATTACTTTTTGGAATTTGATTTAGATATTAAATTGATTAGAAGATGATGATCTTCTGTTTATATTTAGTCCAGTTGGTTACATAATGTTTTACTGTTGGTGCACAAGGTGACATTAGGACTTGGAATCATTTCTAAACGGTAAAATATATTGTAATTTTACAGAAAATGACTGGCTAATAATTGCATTAATTTCACAGTAGTGCACAGTGATTATTTTACAGCAATTCGGATGAAAATCACAGTAATGTAATATTAATTCTTTTAATCATATAAACATGTCATAATTGGAATGAGTTTCTATGACTTTACATTATCTCTTAAAACATTATTATATTATTGCTTTTACAACCATGGCTGCTTGTTAACTGATAGTGAAGCTCATCATGCGGCTGCTCTCTGTTAGGGTCTGTTTGTGTTGACCATATTTTGGATCAGGTTTAATTATCCTCAGTACAAATTATATGGAGGTCAGGCTCAGGGAGGTTATGGGTCCATTTGGATCAGGCCCAAAAAGCTCTAGTTTGTATGACTGAGAGGCGACATCCAGGGTAAAAAAAAGGCTGCAAATTTCTCGCTGCTCCTGCTTTGTTGAATAATTCATTCATTTTAACAAGACCCTTCTCTTACGCCAGCAATCCCCTGATTCCGGCTACAGCATGTTACGGCTGCGCCATGGTTTTGATGCGTCCATAGTCCGGCATCAAAGTCCACTGGAAGCGTCTCAGAAGCGTTTCAGCAGTGGAGTGTGCAGTCTGCCCCACATTATTTACTTGTTATAAATTTGTCCTTTTTGTGCTTCTACTACCTTCTTCACAGCTCTATGTGACCCCATTTCATTCTGTCAACTTCAGGCTGCATTTCCCACAAGGAGCATTTCAGAATCAGAGCATTTTACCTGCCTGATTTTGCTGACATGTCTAGAGTTTGTTGATTTGATAATCAGTGTTTGCATTTTGTGCTTTTACTATGATTAAGTAAGCTACGTAGTAAGCTTCTTTTTATGTCTGTTTTAACTGTGTTTATTGTTGTTTTACAATCAGGAGTCTTCACAGGGTGTTTTATTTTGAACATTAACCGGACTCTCTATGTCGTTCTGTGTCTGACTTCCTGCCTGGTTCGCGCTGCTCTGTGCTGTTTGATGCGGCTTGTGTCAAAAATAGACCTCTTACCTATTCTGTGCAGAGCTGAGAGCCACTTCTGGGACACGCTGCGTCTGCGTCTGGTGAACTTAAAAGCATTGACTATAATGGCCGTGATTATCTCCAGCAACCACGGCACAGCTGTAACGTGCCATAGCCGGAGACAGTGGATTTAGGCCATGACAAAGGTGTACTGGAAAGAACAAACAATGTTGATTCAGACATCAGTGCATCATGATGTCACACATACTGTATGTGTATACACATATTGTTTAGCACCCACCACACACATACCCACCCCCCAACCACACACAAACTTTTAATTGTAGGCCTGCACATCACCTAACTGTGCACGGTCACATATTTACACACCGAAATTGCATGCGAGTTCTTAAACGACCATGCGGTCATGCCACGCTCTCTCACCCTCTCTTCTCTCTCACTGTCTCTCTGACACACACACACACACACACACACACACACACACACACTTTCTCTCTCTCTCTCTCTGCAGTCACTGATCCCCTCCCTCTGTCTTTAACATTTTCTGAATAGTTGCAGCGACCACAGAATACTTTCCCAACTTCTGTGGCTGACTAAACTGGAGTCTCTGAGTTTATTCACCATCACTTTTCCTCTCTCACCCTCTCATCCCTTCTTCTGTCTCTCCATCTGTCACTTCCACACTGTATATATATATACTGTATATATATATGAATCTCTCTCTCTCCACATGTCCCCAGATGACTCCTCTTACTTCCTTTCCTCTTTTTCTTTTCTTCTTTCACCTTTAATCAATCTTCTTCTCATCTTCCCCTCAGTGTGTCTCACCTTTTAGGAAACTGTCTAGCCTTCTCTAGGTTTCCATTCAGTTTTTGTAAAATATTGATTGTAGTGAATGAATTTTCCTGATACCCAAAAAACAAAAACAAAAGTCTGGAAAGCTAATTAATCCATTAATCCCTTGTTGCTTTCCCATAGTTCATGATTTGACCACAAAATGGAAACACTACTGTACATATTACAGTAGCCCACTTTTTACTACATGAATGCTTATAAACAGTCATGAAGGTGTCTTCATGACACAGCAGCTTACACTATTTGGGGAGCTTTATGTCAGCAGATACTTAAACAACTAAAAGATAACAAAACTTTTCTGAAAGTCCAAATCCACATTGAACTACTGCTATTTTCAGCTGTTATTGTGTCTATTATCTTAAATATACATTCTTTTTCATTCAGTACAAGCATTTATTACTATTTCTTTCTTGTTCTTTCAGAGCAAAAAGCAACAAAATAAAACATTCAAGCAGTGTTAAACAAAGTGCATCACATTTTGTCTTGAAGTTGAAAGTGACTGAGAGACACTGACAGGAAATGCAGCAAAAGAGAGTAAGACTAATATATTTGAGACCGCATTGCTGAAATGTAGCATCCATCCATCCATCCATCGTCAACCGCTTATCCTGCGTACAGGGTCGCGGGGGGGCTGGAGCCTATTCCAGCTGACATTGGGCGAAAGGCGGGGTACACCCTGGACAGGTCGCCAGTCCATCGCAGAACCACACATAGACAGACAGCCACTCACACATCCACACCTAAGGACAATTTTGGAGACACCAATTAACCTAGCCTGCATGTCTTTGGATGGTGGGAGGAAGCCAGAGCACCTGGAGAGAACCCACGCAGACACGGGGAGAACATGCAAGCTCCACATAGAAAGGCCGGGGCAACCGGGGTTTGAACCCACAACCTTCTTGCTGTGTGGCAACGGTGCTAACCACTGCACCACTGTATAATGTTAAATATAAACTATATAAACTATGTAATCCATATCACACGTTCAGTGTAACAATCACACCTGGACTGGCCATCGGAATCCTGGCAAGCTGATTGGCTTGGAGTGTGAAATTGGTAAATCAAAGAGAAAGACGGAAGGTGGTGTTGAGAGGGAGGACATAAAAAGTAGAAAAGCTAAATGCTGTAAAATTACAAAAATGAAAAAAACGTAGACCGAAAGAAAAGTTTATTCTGTGTATTAAAAAACTTCATGCTATGTAGCACAGCAGGAGATGAATATGCATGGAAGTAATCTGGAAAATAACCCTGAATACTCTTTTCTGTCAGTCTCCAGTTACTCAGAGCTACCAGAGCTTTATGATGATAAACACAGGTCCAGTCAGTGTCTTGGGACCTGTACCACAAAGTAGGATTTGAGCTTAGCGAGGTAACTCCAGAGTTAACCCTTGGGTTTCAGTACTATGACGGTGGTTCACTTGTTGCCAGGGTAGGTCGCCATGGTAACTTATGCTGAATGGCTAACCTGTGGCCTATACTATGAAGCTGGGTAACTGGCTTGTCCAGGTAACTTCTGGAGTAACTTTGTCACGTTGGGTGTAACTTCCTGGTTAACCCGTAATACAAAAGGGGGATAGGTGTTACCCGAGGTCTGTTGCCATGGCAATTTATGCTGCGTCTCTTAACTGCTCAGAGCAGGTTTTGTTTGTGGTTAACTCGAGGTTACACCACATCTGTACTCAGTGTTAATGATGAGAAGTAGGACATTAAAACACACCACTTTATTACAGCGAGCCCTGCAGCCTTGGTGATTTAAGAGAGGAATCTTAAGTAATTAACAGGATACTTTCTTAGATGTAGCCCATCTGTAGTCTATAATTGAATTCTCCTAGATGTTTTCATATATTTTAGAATTATTATTCTTTATTTTACGTGTCCAAAAAATATGGAGCCAGGGTGAGGGTTAATAACCGAGAAAAAAAATTCTAGATGAAAGTGTGAAATTCACGAGAAGAAAATCCAAGGCAAAGCCTCTAAGCTGACACTACCAACTTGTATTTGTATTTTCGCAACGGCGCATGCTTCATATTTCTCCAGAGGAATGCATGTTAGTAGTGGAAGGAAATTATGAATGTAAAGTTAACGGCTAAATCTAATATTGTGGCGGCTGACAAAGCCAGTGAGGCTTGTTGGCATCGCGTTGAGTGAATTTGGAGCCTATAATTATCTTCACAGTGTTCTTATTGTAGTTCGGATCTCTATTATGTATTTTATGGGCTCTTCTTTTATGGGTAATATAATTAAGATGTAAAGGTATAACTGCATATAAGGTTGGTTGTAATGGAATAGTCGACAGTCCTAATAATGCGAGACACAATTTAATTTCCAAGATTAATCTAGAACCTCAGATCGAAGAGGAACAATGCGGTTTTCGTCCTGGTTGTGGAACAACTGACCAGCTCTTTACTCTCACAAGGATCCTGGAGTGGACTTGGGAGTATGTCCATCCAGTCTACATGTGCTTTGTAGATCTGGAGAAGGCATATGACCGGGTCCCTCGGGAGATACTGTGGGAGGTGCTGC
>JAPMOB010252063.1:0-34747 GCA_029875015.1 Lepomis gibbosus
GTTAATATATATATCTATTTACATGTCTATTTCTGAAAGCATTCCTATTTTACAGCATTTTTTCCACATCTGACATTTGCACAGTACTGTACCTGTGGTCTGTTTGTACCAGTACAGAGAGGTAGCTCACATGTGCTATAGATTGTCTACACTAAGATACCCAGTACTGAATCAATGCAACCCTACCCATGACCTGACATATTTATTGTAAAGTACTTTTATAACTACATTAAAAAATCTAACATTCCCTGCTTAAAACACATTAAATCCACCTCCTAACACTGCATTTTCTGTTATCTGTGACGTAGTCACTACGACCTAAGCTTCTAACCACAGGTTGTAGCTTGAACTATGCAACTTAACGACAGTTGGTGCGAACAATCGTTTCGGGGAACACCTGTGTTGCTTAACGATGGTTCGTACCATGTAAGTTACCAACTTAGTTACCTCCATAGTCCGAACTAGGGTTTTGGGGAACAGTTGAGATGCATCTGCATAGTTCCTACCAAGGAGTAAGATTGCTACCGTAGTTAGCAATGATGCTTTTGGGAAACGCACCCCAACTTGGCAACATAGACTGGAGCAAGAGTTTCAGAGTGGTGAGCTATTAATCTATAACAAAAGTATCTTTCATCCATAAAGTTTTAACTGAGCTCTGTCTCTACATCACAGTAACAACTTTATGTCTATTGACTGCCTGGAGGGTAGCTAGTGTTTGGAAGGGAGAAGAGAGGTGTGTGCTGCAGCTCAGTGTTTTTCCAGCTTGGTGTTTTTGAGGGCGTGTCGGAGTAGCCGCTTGGCAAGCGCATTGAGGCGCATTTAGAAGCTGCTGGACTGCAAACAAGCTGTTTTTAGTCAGTTCAGTGTTTTCTGTGGGAGATGGGAACTCCCTTTGGGCTGGACTGGTCTTTTTCACTTTGCAAACCTATTACATACACAAAAAGGAATATAACTCTATAGAGGAGAGGGAGAAAGCCAAAAAGCATAATACCACCTCTTTAAAGGAATAGTTCAATATTTTGGCAATACACTTAGTTGCATTCTTTCAGAGAGTTTGATGGTAAATTGCTTAGCTTTGCATAAAAACTGGGAGCAGGGTTGACGGCTATCTTGACTCCTTCCAAAGGTTAAACAGTCTGCCTACATGCACGTCTAAAGATCTCTAATTAACATGTTGTATTGTGTTTGTTTAATCTGCACAGAGGCTTAAGTGTAATGAGGCTAAAAGTCCACAGTTCCGCCATCTGCTGTGTGAGGCTGTCCCTAGCCACAGCTTTGCTTTTAGCTAAATGCTAACAGCATGCTAACATGCTCATGATAACATTGCTTTCTGTCTGTGAAGATTCTCATTTATCCAGGTCATAGCTGTCAAGGAGGGTTAAATCAAGGGTAGCTGGGCTTGGTTGAAGATACTTACTGGCTTTTTTACTTATGACTTACTGACTGCTATTCAGCCTCTGTAGGGTTGTTGGCATTTGCCCTAATGTGACAATGCCAACGACGGTCAATCAGACTTGACTTTAAAGTCAGTGCTTAAAGTGGGCCAGTACTCACCAGTATGAATTACCAGCACTTCCATATTTTCGTCTTTGGTGTAAGGTGACTTTTTCTTGCATACCAGCATTTCTCACAAGCTGCAGGTTCTCTTTGCTACCCTCTCTATACCAGGTTCTCTGAGGGTTTATAATGGTTCTAAATAAACTGCATTACCCAGGAGGCAATATGTGACGCACACCAGTTCCTGAAACAGTAGGGAGAAGATCAGGTGCCTTTGGTCAGACGTGTTCAACTTTTCACAAAATGGGGCAGGGCATTAACAAAGGTGGACATGCTACAGCAAACTTTCAAAATGTTGAACTTGTTTGTTCTGCATGAATGTTTATGATTATTGGGAAGTTAGCAGGGTTAGCACTTAGCTTTACCAAATTGTAGACTAACCACCATGTAGAGCATGTTTTAATGCGCAAGGATTTAATGAAGCAAAACAACCCACAAAAATGAACCAGATGTATTGTCCAACTGGAATTTATACCTGCCCTGTACCAACAATACATACGCCAACATGTGAATGTAGAGTAATTGCATCTACTTTTTCCCACTTCAACCACTGCATAAAGTCATGGTATAAAACAAAATCATCAATTTGGCTGTGACTGTTAGGGTAAAACTGGCACTGATCCTGACTCATGTATGTTGTATAAAACACCGCCACAACACATAGAGCGGGAGCTGATGTTAAAAAACATCTCCATCACACACACACACACACACACACACACACACACACAAACAGCCTTTATGCTTTATGCTGTTATTCTTTCTTTTTTCAATCACATTTTAACACACATATCCCTGCCAGGGGTTAGTGTGGACACAAAACAGTTAAATGCAGACCAGGTCAAGTGAATTGCTCACACACACAAAACTTCCAAGGCAAACACGATAAAAACGATTTAGAGGAATAATCTGCTGCTGTCCTACAGCCGGTGGGAAGGAGGTATTTCTCCTCAGACCTACCTTTATTGGTTTTGCTCGTTTTAAGTCCAACAAAACTATCTACTCCGATATGACTTAGAAAATACATAAATGAGTACACTAATAAATATAAATATATATATATATATCAAACTTGTTCTCTTTAATGTAACCTGACTGACACTGACTCTCTCTAGTATCTACTGACAGACTTCCACACATGGTTTCAACTGCTTTATCCGCGGTGTAAATAAACCCCTCAAATACTAACTGACCATCCCCCCATTAGCAGGTTGAGACATCGTGGAAGTGAAGCTTCTGTCTAAATCAGAACTAACGGAGCTGCTGCGGCGGCAGTTCCATACGGAGTCATATGAAAGTCTGGTTCACTGTCTGACTCATCACCGTCAGCCAGCATTTGTCTCTGCAGCTTCACAGAGTTTCATAATGCTGTAGTTTACAGTTTTTACTCAGTAGCTGAAGCACAATACTCTGCAGTTCTCAAAACATTAAGGGCATTTGTCCTGCAAAAAGACCGTCTGTCACTCAGTAAAAACATTCCAACTTGTGTTAAAATAACTTCATCAGCGAGGTCATCACTGCTACTAAGATAACACTTTTATCTTTTAGGTTAGGTCAAGGCAGTCAAATGTCTGAGGAACTGTATCTTACAGAAGACACTGAAATGATGTTTCTTTGTCTGATTTCTCACACTTACATACAGTCACCCAATAATGAAGTCAAATATCCTTTACAGCTGACTGAATGATCTCATAGTTTCAACAGTCTGTTCACATGTTTCTCACTGTCACTGTTCACCTCTAATCACAGTGAGCACCTTGACAGTACTTCAGCAATGTAAAACACTGAAAGAAAAAAAAAGAGCATTAAAAAGCATGTAAATATGGAACTAATTAGAAATGAAGTTAAGTCTGATGTCTGTTTGCAGTAAAACCTGAGGATGAACTTATTGCTCCTTAATCATTTGACTTCTGTATGAAAGCAACAACAAATGTACAAGTTGTGAGAAAAAGAACACCTGGATTTTAGCTGCATTTTAGCACTATTGCCTGACTGGCCTGACGGGGGTGCTGTTTGTAAAGCTCAAAATTACTACTAACTCCATTACCCTAACTGTGTTGCTCCCCCCCCCCACTTTCTATCTCAAACAGAACATGGAGGAGCTGATGAAGACCGACCGACCAGATTGGCAGAGCGTCATGCAGTACGTCTCTCAGATCTACAAGTACTTTGAGACCTGACCGGTGGGTCTGAGAGAAGCTGGAGACCGAGAAATTGGAGGCACTGCGGCACTTTTCTGTCAGCAATACATTCACCTTTGAGACAGACCCAATGTTGCCACCTTAACCCCTCTCCTACTCACCGTTTGACACTAGAGGCATGACTTCAGTTTTTCAAGAACTTCTCAGTCATGGAGCTCATTTCTCAACAGGATGCTACTGTCAGTGCTGAGGCCCAAATTACAAAAAGACTGCAGTCAGGAAACACATTTTGCCCTGTTGAACATGTGCCAAACTGGCAAAACATAACTTATATGAGACTATCTATGCATGGTTAAGGTGTAACCTTCTGTCTGAGCGCTCAGTGTGATGTCTCCTTTCACTGAACAACATGCAGTCATGAATGAACCAGTGTGAACCAAACTTTTGGTAGATTCCGGCCCTGTTCACTGTTATGTAGCTTACTGTAAACAAGCTGGAGTTGTACTTTGCAGAGCAGAGAGTATTTTGACAGGTTTGAGTTGAACTGAAGCCTTTATATTTTTCACTTTTAACTGTGTATCCTTTAAAATAAAAGTAAGACAAAACTATCATCTGTAATGCGACACTAACATGATTTAACACTATGAGAGTAGCGGACAAGTTTTGTAGAAATATTTTTTATGAAAAACAGATTGATCTCTATGTTTGAATTGTCTCCAGCATTAAGGATCGGCTGAATCACTCAAGCTATCGTACATGTCCCCTCATGTGTTGTTCCTTCATGTTTTCCATCAAGACTTTCAGTGATTATGGTACTGCAACTGCTTTGCAAAATAGACATATAGATTTGGCATGCCATATTCAATTATGAAGATTAGGATAACTTCTACGGAAGAGTTAAGGTGCAACACTTTCTTTGTGGTGTGATTTAGATAAGCCTCCATTTGCAAATGTAATTCTGTTTTGGAAGATAAAATGGTTATTTATTTATTTACAAGACATGCATCCTGACAAGTGAGAATGTGGCCCGAAATGTATGCAGTTTTCTATTTGTGGGTGTCAGATCTGAAGGCCTGTTGGATAAATATTGCTCAATAAAGCATTGTCGAGTTTTATTTTCAATCAGTCACTCTTGTTATTCCTCAGATTATGTTTCGACACAACAATGCTGTGTGTGTTCCTGTGTTGCTCTTGTTGAGGTTAAACTGCTTTTCCACTCTGCCCATTAATATGGAAGTGTAATGCATTCACAACGTCACAATTTAAAAAACATCTGCTGTTTTTCTGAATTTATGTGATGCCTCAAAAACCTGGCAAAAGCTCTGGCCTGCACAGAGAAGGCCAAGGTCTCTGATGTTAATCAGCCTGACCCTCTAGCAACAACAGGGCTAGGACTATATGAAGTAATGAATAAACACAAAGGAGTATCATCTATATTAACGAAAGACATGAGTGTCTCACAGTGTCCTAAATCCAAACCAGAATAATGGGTTAAATTTAACAGGCTGGACATGTGTGCTTCATGAAGTCGAGCTAAATGAGAGCTCCTCTGGGGATTATGAGGAATCTCGTTAATTCAGAAAAAACAGAGTAACATCTTTTTTCCCAGAAAAACTATCTCGTAATTCTGAGACATTTATCTTGTTAATGCTGTTTTTACTCTCAAGTGAATGCATCACGCTTCTGTACATAAAAACTCTGTGCCAGGGCTGTTCTCTGGTAGGCAACATGCGAACACTGTGCAAAACGGTTTCCTGCTTATGACAATCACTTCCTTTTCTACTTTAACTCAGTTCAGCGGCAGCAGGTACTGAAATATCTAACTACTATAAAAAATGGATCAACCAAAGGCGGGACTTGGTAAAGAATAAGCTTTATAGGGTCTGCTTGGTAAATACACGGAACGTTTACGACCAGTCTGCTTGATCATGGAGTGATTTTAGTGAACATCATAAGACAATCAAATAGCAATAGTTACTAATTTTGTATTCAGAAATATTTTTTTCTTTAAAACTTTCCATATAAAAACAGGCCTTTTTTTTCATCTGACTTCATCGCTTACGTTTGCGTCAGCCAGAAGAGGAACACTGTGAAAACGTGTTTAAAAACGGGTTGCTTCAGCCTCCACGGAGACCCTGATATGAGCGCCAAACTCCACAATTTCGGATGGATTGAAACCAGATGTGACTGCGTGTCTGTGAGCAGAGCAGCGGTGGGTGCGTGTGCGCGCGCTGTACAAATAAGACCGCATTTACATTGAGTTGAAAGCACGTGGCATTGTCGTTAATTGGCGCGTAATTACGCACCGTGGGCCGGTGACGCTCGTATGGGATTCCACCCCTATTGTGCTACTATGTGTGTGTGTTTTGGGCGTGGCTTCTCTGTGAAATTGAGTTTTTCCCTCTTTCTTTCTTGCTTTTCTCTCTCCACTTCAAAACTGCTGTAGGGGGGGAAGTTGTCACAATCTACCTGCGCTACAGATCCACAGATGCCGCTTAAACGCTCCACAGATTGGTCGCTGTTGATGTGAAAACATCCAGAGACGATGTACAGGTTCATTAAGGTGAGAGACAACAGTGTCCAGTGACTTTGACTCTGTTTTACGGTTACAGCAGGCGTGGAAGATGAATGCATTATTACGCAGCTACTGAAGCCTTGTCACCTCCGGGATGCAGGAATAGTACATTACTGTTTTTTCTTAATATGAAAATAAAGCCAACTCCGTTATTTTCAACAGATCCCTGGTTTTGTAGCTCATACTTGTGGAATATTTTTGGATTACAGCAGAACGACTTTACTCCTCTGGGACTAGAAACTGTGTTGTGGGTGACCGTCTTCTCTGTGAACAACCTGCAGGTGTTAGTCCTTTAACACACTTTGCTGAGATGAGTGAGTTCTACATCGCGATTGAAGTAGTAATTGCTGTTCTCTCCATATCCGGCAACATACTGGTTTGCTGGGCTGTCGCAATCAACACCACTTTAAAAAACGCCACCAACTATTTTCTGGTGTCTCTGGCTGTGGCTGACATTCTGGTCGGTTGCCTCGCCATCCCGTTTGCCATAATCATCAGCATTGGCATAAATCTGGACTTTTATGGATGCCTCTTTCTGGCATGTTTTGTCTTGGTACTGACACAAAGCTCCATCTTCAGCCTTCTTGCTATTGCTATTGACAGATACCTGGCCGTCAAAATTCCTCTGAGGTGAGTAATATTATTTTTTAACAATGATGTGGAATTCATTTATACATTTCTTTAAAAGTAGTTTTCCTCCCATCAGATAAGATCACTATAGTTGTAAAGATGATGGTGAAACCTCAAACTAGAACAGTCCCTCTTTAACACTCATCAATCAATCAATCAATCATTTTGCTTTCATCTAATCAATCACATGAGATTAAAGTCGTCATTCAAGGGGACTCTGTAGGTTATTGGATCTCAGTTTAGGAACCAACCACCCATCTATCAACAGGACTGTAATTTGAATTGAAGGTGTCGTGGCTGTTTATTTACTTGTTAATATACAGTTTGCTAAAAAAACAGATACAGATTAGGTCTGAACTAAAAATAATTGGAAAATAATTGAATTCATGAGCTGGAAGATCACAATCAGCTCTGTGATCTCATGAGTCTGTTTCCGGTGGAGCTTAATACCTTGTGTAAAAATAGCAGGGTTCTCATCTAAACTTAGATTGATAATCTCATAATACCTCTCTAAACATTATGTAAATCTGGTGTTAGAGACAGACTTAAGAAACACTTTCTTTCTTTAACCTCTATTCTGTAATGTAAAGGGCCGAGGTAAAGCCACGGTACAGTGGTGACTTTGTTATTTCTGCAGCAGGAACTCGAGACTGTTGTTTCTGAGAAACTGAGTTATTTTATCACGTTTTCCTCAGTTGATCAGTTGCTAACTCTTGATGCTGAGCAAGCATTTCATCAGACATCTGCAGCTTATAAAAAGCTGAAAAGATCCATCATGCAGTAGTTTGATGTGACTGACCATGAGAAGGTGCTAGATCAATACTTTCCATTGATCCTGATGGCAAAGGCCACCGAGTTCCACTGTGCAGCCTCTGAGCATGTCCGCAGTCCGCCTGAGGAAACAGTGCAGCATGATATTTCCGTGAATTGAAGGATAAAAGCTTTATTATCGGCTGGGAATTTGAGAATAGTCTGTCTCCAAGCGGTGGGTGTTTTTGGCATTTCACCATTGTCAGGGAGTTATCTGTTTGTTTAGTGTTTTTTTTAAAGGTGACACTCGCTGCAGTGAACGTGTGGGTACTGGATATGGTTTTAGGGGATGTTCATGCGATGGGGCTGTCTTTTCAATTATGCTCAAATACTGGCAAGGAAGGACAGTTTGACAGTTTGTCTGTGATGAAAGATTTCTGTCACCAACCAAGTGGCTTGTAAAATCCCCATTTGTGCTTCTATTTTTGACCTCCGGACGGAAACCAAACCCTAACACACCTCATTCTACCTCCTCGAGGAGAAAACACGTTAATGTTAATCACCTTTAAACCAGCCACGCGCTCATAACATTCTCTGTAAAAAGGGTTCCAACGTGACATTTTATAGTTTCTTCTGAAAAGCCCAGCTCCCACCCTTAACAACACACAAATGCAATAATAATAAGACCAATGTGCGCATGTTCCGCTCAAATTACATGTCCACAGCGATGGCTGGTGGGTGTTTGGTGAGTCTGCATGCCTCTGGGGCTGCAGTTCTCTCTCAGATAAAAGTGTTTTCACAGATGGTTAAAGTGGAAGTGAAAAGCGAGAGCCAGATGTTTTAAACCTAGAGAGATGACGGAGCCACACACCCACTCAAACTTTTCTTCTCGGAAAAAGACCCTGCGGCTGTTTTTTTCCCTCTGCTCTGTTGGAGCTTTCACGGGACATATAGCACATCATAGACTTCACAGGATTGCCCACACCAGCAGCACTGCCTCACCGTGGTCAGGGTCAGTAAGCATCATCTCACCTCAGTGTCATCCTTTCACAAATAAAGACAAATGTGGAAAAAGTAAGGCAATATCATTGTAGCATCGATATGTCTGTGAACAATGTCCACAGGTCCAGTGTCTCTTAAAGCTGGGGTAGCTAACTTTGGAGAACAAGAGACAGTTGGATTTTAAAAATATCCCACACCCTCTTTTCTGGCCTCCCTCCAAAGCCACTCCCACAAAACACAAGTTCACGTTCATGTGCCAAGTGAACACAGGTAGGCAGGTAGTTATAATTTGCTTCTGAAATACATTGCCTACCCCAGCTTTAATGCTGATAGAAGTTTCAACAGTAATGTAGGCATCAGTGGCAGCCATCTTGATTGTTTACAAAAATGCCTCAACCGTGCTCCTCTGTACAGTCATCATATCAAATTCCCCCATATTACATAAACGGTTGTGATTAGCCAAACCCGGGCCTGTTCGGTTGGAAATCTGTCTGAATGGGAAGGGGGCCAGACGCATGTGCCAGAGCAAATGAAGCGTGAGCTCACAGATTCAACTGGTTCCTCTGCCTGTGAATTTACTGTGCCTAGCTGAAACAGTTACAGCGCGTCCAAAAATTGGTTTTGCATTTTGGTTTTTGTAGAGATTAAAGAAACATGTCAGTGAGCTTTAGAGGTACTGGTAGGGGCATTTGCGAGTTAAGGACAGAGCCAATATAGCTGTTTACTCCTAATTCCAGTCTTAATGGTAAGTTAAGCTAATTGACTTCCGGCTCTATAGGCTGCACTCATTTCCTCAGATTTGTCACCTGTCTCTACGTCTGTTCTCTCTTTCACACAGAGCTGTTGAAGTGGAAGGTTGTGAAGATTAAACCCGGCGCTGCAACCCTAACCCTGTTATCATTGTTTGCATCACTGCATTGAAACCAAGCTGACCACCGCCTCCAAGAATAGATTTTGAAGGCTTGTATCACTTTAGAAATAAATCAACAAAGACTAGACTTTCGATTTTGTGTGTGTGGGGGGGCATAAGTGATAGTTAAGTTAATGAAAGGTTGTATGTTGTGTTGGCTGTCACAGAAGACAAATAAAAAGTTCATGCAGCCTTACGACAGCATGCAACCTAACACTAATATGTGTTACCAGCAGAAGCATAGAACTAGCTAGAGATCTGTAGCGATGGTGGACAGCAAGGGTCAATGAGAGAACTGCAATACATCTCCAAATCCGGCTGTGGGTTTTTTTCCCCCGTACACGTGAAAGCAGAGGTGGAGAGAAACGAATACTGGGAGAATCGTCAATCCTTTCAATCGATTTTCGATTTAGAACCGATATCATGACACCCCTACATACAAAGCTCTTGAGTTGTCAGCAAGATATATTGTGACACTCTGGGATAGCAAGTCCATCTTCCCCAAGGAAATCTACTGAGACATTATATCTGTATCTGTGTATCTTTCCCTCTTCTATCAAAACAATACTTGCATTAGACCGTGAAAAATTCAAATCTGTGTTTGCATGGTTTTATTGTCAATTTATCTTTACCATGTTATACAACTTGTTCTTGACAAACACAATTTATAATGCAAATGCTGTACAGATTTGTTGCATGGACGGCGACAGGCTGGGTGACAGCCGTGTGTTGTCAGTGTGAATGGCCACCTGTTTGATTGTGTTTAAAGCAGGACTGGGGACACTGCCGGACATTCAAGCGGATGTTGTGAGTGTGTGTGTGGCCTGGCTGAGGTCTGTGGCCTCAGGCGGAAGCACAGAGAGAAGGGATGTATGGAGAATGGAGCCGGGGAAGAAAGCAAAACAAAGATAGATGCCAGCGTGCTGTCGTCATGCCAGAACTAATCCATTCAGCCGCTCGCCTGTTCCCTGCCTCCGAACAGAACAGAGAGCGCGGGAGGCGATGTGCAGGAGAGGGACCCTCTGGGAAATGGACCCTGTGCGGTCCGTCGTATTTGTGATTGACAGATGGAGGGAGCAGAAGATAGAGAGAAACAGGATGAAAGTGGGGTATGCAGGTCATTGTGGGCTCTGAAACGTCCTCGCCTCCCTCTGTGGGCAGAATGCTGTATTATTCATGGCCCCTGGGGGTGACCCGCTTGCCTCTGTGCAGGGGTCACAGGACAGAGGCGGACCTTGCACACTACTGATGAATAATTGACAGTTGGGAATATTAAAATTATCATAGGGCTGCTCTGAACCCCCACTCAGAGGTAGACATTTTACTTGCAAATTCTCTGTATTTGAAACTGGACCTTTGATTGCGTTTTTCTCCTGCCTGTGCCTTTGAACTCAGAGGCAATTGCAGCCAGTTGAATCCACTTCCTCATAGCATGGCTTATCACCAGTACAGAACACCACTTGCCTGTCTATTGGGTGAGGGTGAGGATTGGATGTACAACAACACACACACACTGGGTATTTTATGTTTAGGTATATCTTAACAGTTAGACCTATATTACAAAATACTATATAGTACTATTATACTAGATTAAACAGTAATGGTCTAGTGTAGAATTTTATCGATGTGTACATTTATAAGAATGGGGTGGTAATGGCGCCATGGATAAGATGCATGCCTTCTAGTGTGAGATTCCCAATTCCCACATCAATTGCAACACATCAACTAATGTATCCCTGAGCAAGACACTTAGCCCGTAGTTGCTCCAGAAGCGTGCGACCTGTGACATACATAGCAATTATAAGTCACTTTGGATAAAAGCGTCAGCTAAATGTAATGTAATTTACAAATGTATTACTAAAGATTAGATAAATGACATACTAATACTGCTGAAAAGATCATTTTGCATGCAGTGTCAGGCTCTTGTAAACGGATGTGAGAGTCTGCAGCGCTAATATACAGTGAAGTGAAAAAACACACATACGAAGTGATGCAGAGCTGGTGAGGCTGAGGAGTTCACTGATAGATGTTGTTGTCTTCATTGTGTTTATGTGTGTTCAGCGGGCACACAGAAAGAGTTGGAAAGGAAAAGAAGGAACTTCCCAAATACTTTTCATGCTTGAACTGCATTTCAGTTTACCGCAATCGTTACCAGAGTTTTCAGAGAACTCATGAAGGACCAGAGTGTACTCACCACTTTTTATATGTATTTGGAAAGGGTTGGTTCAAATTTTTCAAGTTTGTCCTTCTGACATGCCCATATGAACATGAAAGGGTTATTAGTCGCTCTAATTGTTCTTTCTGTCCATTCAGGCAGTGAAGTGATCCCTTCCAACATCACTCCAATGTAACTCAGACAGCTGAGGCCTCATAACACATGTATAATACAGTTTTACACAAAATGAAAGCTCAGGATTTTGTCCCCTATCACTTACACTGATTAGTAAAAGTTTGAATCACATTACTAATAATGTATCATTTACAAATGATTTTTCAACAATAGCTCAGCTGATGGCTTGCAAATGACTTAAGAGATTAATATATCAGAAATGTTAAGTTTGTGATCGTTATTATGAAGTGTAACCGCAAACATCATATTTTAAGCTTTGATTTAGTGTGACCATTTGCTGTGTAGCTGTAGAGATTATTTTTGTCACCTCCAGCTCAGACTGGCCTGTGACTGTGTGTGTGTGTGTGTGTGTATCCCAGCATGTGTATGAGTCATTACCACGCGGTCGCTCGCCTGAATCACTCTTAGGAAACAACTCATTTTGCTTCAAGCGCAGCGTATGATGGGGACAGTCAGGACGACACTCGTGTGAGTCAGCCCTACATCTCCATACGCAGCCTCTGTGCACCTGCTGTTCATAATTTCACATCATATCTCAGGGAGGCCATGGCTTAATGGGAAAGATGCTGAATCAGTGTAAATCAATCTAATACTCAACATTTGTCCCTTTATCGTTAGTGGAAAACATGAGCTGGAACTAGTGTAACAGCTCAGGCATCCAAACGAGTGTCTACAAAAAAGAGACGTTGTTGGTGTCGTGTCACTGGCTTGTTTCATTTTCAATTAACACGCTTTGTTGGTGTGGTCTGTGGGTATCCCACTTACCGGATGTGAACCAATACAAATACAGGAGGAGCAGCCTCACACCTCAAGCGTGTAGTTTTAGCAATGTGTTTATTGTGTGTTTTAGAGAGAAGCAGGATGTGTGACATACTGTCAGAGGTGGTGGCAGCAGATGCTTTCATTTTGAAGCTGATAACGTGCCCAGGAGTAACTTTAAAATAAGCCTGTCTGTTAAGACCATGTTTCCATGAAAAGTGGAAATGTCACGGAGAGCAATATGTGATGCAACTTCCTTGAGCTATTTACATTGATCTTTTTTTGTTTGCAAGCTGTTTTTAATTGAATTGGGTGAGTTTCCACAGAGCATGCATGTCCTCCCCCACACGTCCACGTCAGGAGGAGAGGATACACTAGTATGATAAAAGACCAGCTAAACTCATCCAAGGTTTGTTCATTAGGACTTTGTTTGCGCAATCAATTGGAAGCAAACACTCAATGCAAACTGCTCTGTGTCTGTGTGGTGCATTCATGCGCTGGTATGAAGCGCTGACATTAGGGTGTCAGGTCCATCATTAGGATGTTTAGTGTTGTTGACACGCACTGTTGCATCTTCTCAGAAAACCAAACAACCCAAATGTCATTGTGACAATGAACTTGGTAGCTATTTCCAGTAACAAGGCTGTCAGAACTTTGAAGCTGATCTCCATTTTTGTTTATATGTGCTTTATCGTTGGATATGTTTTTAGCCATGCTAGAGGCGTGGCTCTGTCAATGGAGTCGGTCCAGACTGAAATATCTCAACAACTGCTGGAAGAGTTTGTAGGGACATTCATCATCCATCTAGTCTAAAATGGGGATAATGGTAAACATTACACTTGTGAAACAGTAGTCATTGTGAGCATGTCAGCATGCTGATGTTAGCATATTAGTATGTTGTTGTGCTGATGTTAGCATATTAGTATGCATGTTAGTATGCTAAATCACCACTGAATCACTAGTGTGGCTGTAGACTCTTACGTTGCGTTGGCAACCATGCTGCGCTGCCGGACTGGCTCCATTCAAATGAATGAGAGGGCTGAATCTATACATGCAGGACTGAACGCAGTGTTCGTCTTGTTTATGTGACTTTGAAGAGAATATATTTGAAGATAATATTTCCTACAAAACTTGAGTGCACCAAATCACAGCAATTCACCATTGCACTTCATCATGCTTAGTGCCTACAACAGACGGCGCTACATAAGAATTATGTGAGTGTTAGGCCACACTGACAAACTGCACAGTCAATTTCTATGAGCAAGACAAACGATCAACTTTGTCTATGGTTGCATCTCCACTGCATTATTTTTTTTTATTGGCTTTTTGGTCATCTTGAATAAACAACAACTGTCACAAAATCCTTTCCTTCCCTCTCTCAAAAACCCCTCTCAGGGGAAAAAAAACTTGCACTTATCAAACATAACATCAGGTATAACAATACAGTGCATTGTTTTTTGTCGTAACGGTCTCAACTTTTCAGGACTGTCAAACAACCTCTTGATCAATAACATTAAGTCTTGTCAAAGCCAGAAAGTACTAAAAAGCCCTGTCTGCTAGCTTTGAGCTTTGCGATTTTGAGCATTGAAGAAAATAAAGTATAGATGAAGGTATGTAACAATTATGAGAGGCACGTGGGCTGGTAGTCACGTCATAAAATTAGAAAAAAAAGAGTTTTGTTTTGCTTATTCACCCATGTTTGTATGCAGGTTGCATTTCTGCCATGTTATCGTATTTGTATTCATTATAGCATTCCTCCAAAACTTCAGAAAATTACTGTTAAGGCTGTAACCTCTGCTGTGTTTTTTCCAGGTACAAGGAGTTAATGACGGGAAAGACCGCCAGAGAGATAATCGCTATTTTATGGATCCTCTCCTTTGTCATTGGCCTCATTCCCTTCTTTGGCTGGAACTTAAAGTACACCAGCTGCAGGAACAGCAGCTCTGCGGAGAACAACACTTTAAACCCTGGCCTCATGGAGGGGCTGAGGGGCGGAGGAGACGTGCTACGGAGCTGCAAGCTCAAGTGCTTCTTTGAGAGTGTGGTAGACATGCACTACATGGTCTACTTTAATTTCTTTGTGTGCGTGCTGCTGCCGCTGCTCATCATGCTGGGCATCTACATGAAGATCTTCACTGTGGCCAGGAAGCAGCTGAGACAGATCGAGCTCAAATGCGTGGGCAACGGGGACAGCCATAACCACGGGCTGCTGCAGAAAGAGATCCGGGCCGCCAAATCCCTCTCCATCATAGTGGGACTGTTCGCCATCTGCTGGCTGCCCGTCCACATCCTCAACTGCCTCACGCTGTTTTACAGGGAGCTGGATAAGCCGGCAGTTGTCATGTATGTGGCCATAATTCTTTCTCATGCCAACTCCGCGGTCAACCCCATCATCTACGCTTACCGCATCCAGGACTTCAGGAACACCTTCCGCAAGATCCTGGCCCAACACGTCCTGTGCCGCAAGGAGGAGCTATACCGTAGCTCCAACGGCAGTAGACGCAACAGAGACCAGATCCACATGACCGTCGACCCTCTGCTATAGAGAGTGTCGTGACAGAGAAGGAGTTATTTGTGTCAACTCTGTTGTTTCAGTCTTGAATTTTATTTTCACTGAGGTTAATAATGTTTACAGAACAAGGGTGTGATATGTGAAGACGGACTGACGTCGAATGCGCCTTGAATGTGGACATTTATTTATGAATTGTGCCAGAGTATCAGGGGTCAAGCAGTGAAATGTTGAATGACGGGTCTTACAGAACTTTTGTATTGTGAAGGAATTTTGATTTAAAAAAAAAAAATGTTGAAGCTAACTGGATTTGTAGGACTGTGAACAGGATCCAAACTTTGCTACATTCTAAAATGATATTTATCATTCTGAATCCACCCGGTTACAACTCCTGCTATTTTATATCGTCAACACTCAGTGCCAGTCTTTATTAATTTATTTATTACAGGACCTTTTCGTTGAGAATGTAAAGATCAAAAAACTTTGTGTGGCTAGATTTGTATTAGTGGACCTAGGGAGGTACAAGAGTAGTAGTCTACATCTGTGGTTATCTATGGCTCGTGACCTTAAAAATGATTTCCTACTCATGACCTTCACAGGCTCAACATACCGAAAGAATTTTCTTTTGTCAGTACAGTACTTTTGTATGGCAGAAATGTTCTTGAGCTGCTGCTTCAACTAAGTGCCAGTGTTTGCATGTGTTCCTGTTGCTGCAGTAGTGACTCCTCCACAAAACATCTTTGTACAGCCGGAGGGACACAGCAGTTCACAGACAGGGACTCTCGTAGAACTAAATTATAAGAAAAGGGGGAAAATGCATACAAGAAAAAGATAAATGCGTTTCCTAACCCATGAATCATCTTTCATAGCCCCAGGGGTCACAAAATGATCCTGACCACTTTGGCTAATGGGTTTTTGTAGCTACTAGATGAACAGTATGATTTCATGCAGTCCCCTTCACGCAGACCCTCGCATAAGAAATACTTTAGCAAAATGGTGGTGCTTCATATCATTTCCATATCAGACAAAAGCTCAGGAAGTGGGAAACTGGTTGTACCCTTTTATAGAAATATGGCATCTGCACAGAGCATTTCCAGCTGCCTTGTTTTAAGCCAGAAGACTTTAAGTAAACAAGCCAATGTCAAATTTGATACAAATCAATGCAATTTACATTATTCCTTAGTAAATTAGTTGGGTGTATATGAATATCAGTGCACAGCTGATTACCCATCTCCCCTCAGACCCAGTCTCAGCTGGGATCCTGAGGCTCTCATCTGCCCTGTTACAGTACAGTGGAGGACAGTCAGTCCTCCACAAGCAGCTGAAGTCACTGACTGAACTGAGATGAGCGGTTTAATATGAGAAAACAATAGTTTCAAGAGTGAAATCTCTTTTTTTTTAAAATAAAATAAAAGTGTTGCACTGACTGACTACTGGTGAGCCAACACTCCTTACTCTTGCGTGCAAATATATGCGATTCATAGACATCCGAGTCCTAACCCCCTCCCTCCCCCAAAAAACAGCAAAGCAGATAACTAATGAAATGTTCCCAGGGAGGCAAATTCTTTGCACTCGATGGTGCTCGTATGCATCATTGTAGTTTGAGGCAACACAGCTGCAGCGCTGCTTTCCACCGAGTCAAACCTTAAAGCACCTGATGCTTTGCCTCTTTTCTGCAGGGGTGTGGTGGTTAGCATTGCTGTGCATGTTCCTGCTGAGCTTATTAAACTGAAGGGGCGAGAGCTGATGAATCACAATCACAAAAAAAGGTATTTTAATCAGAGCAAAGCAGAGTTTGGTTTGGAGTGTCATAACTTCTGTGGAAAAAAGAGCAGGTGAATTTGGGTCACCCACAAGCTATCAGTACAGAAATGAAAACACATTGCACTGACATTTCAAATCATTTCCCATTTGGTGTGCTTCGTTGGTGGTGTTGAACCATGTTGTATTGGTGTTTAACAAGTGTTTCCAAGTTGAGCACTTGCCTCCACTGCTTCACTATCTCCCCTCATTTGCCGTTGTGTCTAGTGTGCCACCTTCAAGGGCTAAAATACAGGAGTGTGCCAAAGTTTTAGTACATTCCAATGGAGACATCTATACTGTAACTGCACTGTAACGTTGTATTATGATTGTTGACTGTAAAAATAAGTACTGTAGTTGTCCGGCTTTCTACAAGCTATTGATTGATGTCAAACTATTGCCTTCATTTGCGATTTAAAGGTAAGACGGACAATAAGTTGATCTAGTTCAACATTCCTGCCTTTCATTCCGAAGTACCTATCTGTCAGTGTGCTCTAGTGTTGTTACTAATCAGGAAAAACATCCACTGTGGTCCAGCTGATGTTCAACCTTTCCAGAAGCTATATGTTCTTTCATTCAACAAAACTACACCTGCAAACTGATAGCTATTTAACATGATGCAATCTGTATGTATGGTGAATTATTTTATTAATAAAGGCAATGTTTATATTGTTACACATCAGTCTTTCTTCCAAAAAATGTAATTCATTTACATATGACAAGTTGGGAAAAATTGCTCATGTTTTTACATTTTTTCTGAAGTAACTACAGCAGGCAGACGCTCACTATTTTCTGATTGATGCAGCTTAAAGAACCTAAAAATAAAGCAGCGCACACTCAAAGAACAGATGTCGTTTCCTTGGTAACAGATTACGAGTTCTTCCAAACAAAGAAATAAATAAAGCAACATCTGGGGTCTTTCAGAGAGATGTATGAAAGAGTAGAAACCGTGGTAGCGTTGCTGGGCTCCGATCCTCTTAGCAACATCTTAAAGTGTCAGTTTAAAACATCGTCTCTCATCCAAGAGGGTCCTCGAAGACATGCGGGTCCACCTGCTGTGCTGAACATACTCGGCTGTCATGGGGCTGCAATCCCGCTGAGCAGCGTGGACATCTGCTGATCAGAAACACTCTCCTGCTGAGTCACACCCGTGGCCTGACACAGGTAGATGGCCAGGATGTGTTTGCACTGAGAGAAAAGAGCGCAGACACTGATTCATTACAGGAACGCAGGAGGCGCTGTGATTAATGACACTTAATTTATATTCAAAAGATCTCATGTAAACAGTGGACTGGAAAGGATCTGCTTGGCTCTGACCTGCTGGGAATTCTCCGCTGAGTAATCTTCAGTAAGAGTCACAGAGCAAATGCCAGAACATTTTTTAAAATCAAATTATAAACATTTCTATAAATGAAAAGCACATGTGATTAATCCTATTGGGTTCTGTGCAAAACGGCTGATTACAACTTTCTTGTCAGAAATACGGTAGATTTCATCTGATTGACCAAAGGCCGTGTGTATTCCTCCACATTTGAATATTTAACATGAGCGATGACCACTTTAATTGATTTTTAATGCTTTTTGTTCATAATGTCCCCTTCAGTGATGTCCCCGTTCAACAAATGACCAGCCAAAGGAAATTAAATCGTGAGACTATTGAGATTATATTCAACCAGCAGATGGAAAACCTCCTCATACACCCCCACATCCATCTATCTATGTTTTAATAAATGTTCATTTGTATATAAGTTGTCATGAATATTCTTTCTGAATAAAATCACAGTCAGTTTTGACCAGAACAGTATTCAGGCTAAAAGATACCAGTCTGTGATAATCCCTCAATATGTTTTCCTCTGGTCTTAACTACAGTGACTTTTAAGCTCAAATTCATCCTCAGCACTGCTCCGTTGAATATAGTTTATTTCTGGTTACCATTTTTATAATTGCTTCTATATTAATGTATGCTGTCTGCTACATAGCAGAAGGGAGTTACAAATTCAGTTTCACTCTATAAACTGTTATATTGTGACAAAATACACCTACTAAACAGCCACACAGTAAGTATTTAATTTATGGAAAAGTGACTGGTATTATTTTAGATGAAGTCTAAACACCATCAATTCAAAAAATAAGTGTCAAACTTGTTATAATGACGAGGAATGAAGTTGGTTAAAAGATGCCACACATCATCTGGTGGTTGTTTATGCTTTAGGGTGGATTTATGGTAAGTTAAGCCAGACTGTCCAGTTTTTGCTGAGAACACCATAATAGGAAACAGGGAATGAACCCTTTAGGAGGGCTATGATTGTATATTATTTTCCAAATGGAGTGTTTGTGTGGCGAATAAGACTTCACTCTAGTTGCTTAATATGTATGTTGAATAACAAAAAAAGCCCTGCAGTTATGCATTTTTGCTTATATCTTATCAACATTACCATGTTAATCATTGGCTTGTTTTCTGACTATTCCCTGTATTATAAATTACATTTCCTCCACACTAACATGCCTGTGGATTAGTGTTTTACATAAACAATGAACCAAAGTCAAAGTGTGATGAAAAGGACAAAGGTACATTAGTTTGTTTACTTGCTTCTCCTGTGTACTCTGTTTAGAACATGTCTGGCTGTGTCTGTGGGAGAGCTCTTATCTTTCCTCTGGCCTACTTGTCAGACCAGTATGGCCCTGATTTGGCCTTACCAGTTGTGTTGGAATCTGCAGAGCCCCTGAATGAACACAGTGGCTCCAGCGTGGGAGGACTGCAGACTTCATGGTCAAACTCACAGTCTCTTGAGTGTCGTATGGTTTTGACTTTGGGACTGAAGAGATGGAATAAAACCTGATCCAATATTAAGCCTAGCGCTATAATATAGCTTCCACACATGCAACGACACGAAATCGACTCCAGCTACATTTAGCTAGCAATAAAACTAGCTGGAGAGTGTGATGAACTGTGAATAGTTTTATTTTTCTGGGGAGTCTCCATGGTCTGTTCCAACTCTCTGTTTCTCACACTGATTTTAGCCGCATCCTCCAGGGAAACAAGGCAGGAGCGGAGGCCGTTTGTTTGTAGACATTTAGAGAAAAAACAGTCAGAGGAGACGACCCTCAGCGGCAAGACAAGACCGTGACTTAACCACAGTACATCTGTTACACATCTGTTTTAACGTGCATTTCCTCTCACTTTTTACTTGGCGTCAGTTTTCTCCAGGATACACGCCTGACTGACAAGACACAATGGTTTTGAAACTGCTTTCATGTCTCTGTATAGAAATATGATTCTGTATGCAGGACACAGCAGCAGGACACTGTGTACCGTAAAACTTTGATTAACAGCCCGGGCTTTTACTTGCTAAAATCACTGAATTGACCCTGCCTATATTTGGAAGAGGCGTCCATATCGGAAAGGTTTTTAATTCCTTTCGTACAAAACTTGCTCAGCAAAAATGTGAAATAGGCTACTATGAAACTGTTAATTTCAACCGGTATGAATATTACTTGTTTAAAAATTATTATATAAAATAAGATATTGATTACAAATCCTCCATTTCATCAAGCTCCAACAGGCGGTTTAGGCACTTGTATTTTGTAGGCAGCAAGGTAATGAAAACAAGCATACCCAACAACAAGGTGCATGATGAAGAGAGAAGTGTGGCAGAAGTTTATGAAATGCCATTTGATTCTTTTAAATTTGTGGACCCGTACAGACTAAGGGATATAAATAATCAAGAAATGGAAACATTTGGACCACTTCAAAGTTCACTGCACTTTTTTTGTCATCCGCTGTTTGCCATGCTGGTAAATCTGAAGGAACTAGACTTGGGGCTTGTTATTTCCGTAAACTGAACTTTAAAATTGAATTGTGGAGAATCTAATCCATAACACGATGCAGCATGTCTATACTGACATAAGTTTAAACATTTGTATTCACAATCTAAGCAGCTTAGAACTAGCTAAAGTGGGTTACCCAGCTGGGTTTAAGAGTTTTTATACATCCAAAGAACTTCTGTAAAAACCAGATCAGGCATCTAATCGAGACCTGCGTTCATTATTTGTCAAAATGTGTGGCCACTAGGGCTGAAACAATTCGACAAACTCTTTGCATCAAGGGAGCTGCACCTTAGTATAACTTATATAGCACTCGGGTGAAGTTTGTGTTGGTAAAGCAGTTGTCTGTCTGGATGTTGGTCTGTTGATGTTGTTGGTCTGATGTTTGCTGTTTGTCACACACTGAATTTCCGAAAGGACGAATACATACCCCAAATCACCTATCAACTTACACAGATGATCCCGTTTGTCTTCTTTTGTGTTGGGTTGAGTTTTTTTTTTTTTAATTTTCAAATTTAAAAAGGGCATCATTTCCACTAGGGATGGGGTGGGGCATGTCCCTGTCACTTTTAAAAATCCTAAATATGCCCTTCCCCCCCGTTTTGTAGTTTCAGTAAGTCACTCACAAAAATACCAGTATTTTGTTACTTATAATTCAGATGTGAGAAGAGAAGAGGTGGTTAAATGTTGATAAGTTTTTGCAGAGTAAAGTTATTGGGGATTGTACCCTGGGTTTCGCTCTCAGGCTACATTAATTCTACTCCCCTACAATCTGATAGCGGAATTGTACCTGCAGGAACTACTTATTTCTCACATAAAATATTATCCTAAAACAACGCTACAACGCTACAACGCTACAACGGAACCTCAATCTAATATTAAATATTAGATATGGTAATAAAGGACAGTATTCTTTTAAGTGAAGTTGCACATAATTAATATTAATTAATAAAAAAAATCTAATTGATACTAATTACTTAAATGATTTTAAGTAGTTAGTGTATTAAAATACTGTAATGTACACAGCATTTCTACCTTTTTGTATAAAATATATATAAAATTATAAAATATGTAAAATGCCTTAAATAGCATTGACATACTTTCTTTAAAGAACCTTCTATGATTCTTGAGTTTTTGTAGATACAGATACATCATACTTTTTGCGATACCTCACTTTGAAGACAATAAAATTGTCAACAGTATAATTTTTTAATCAACAGAAACAAAACTACAGTCTAAAAGTGGCAAAATGACGTCAATCAGAAGCTTATCAAAGTATAAATACAAAAGAAGACAAATCTGAGCATTTAGTGTGGGTCATCGGTACTTGGCAGTATTTGGTTGGAAGTGCAGTTTGATATGCAGATCATGTTTGCAGTGCTGGAAGAACCAGTGACCAGTGCGTCGCGAACGAGTCGGCTCTATGAATGATGAGAGCCAGCCAAACGTAACTCTCTGGAAGTTTCATCTACAGCAATGCATCATATTTTTTAACATCATATATTTGAAGAGTTACTGTCCTGTGAGAACTGCATACCGCTAAAAGTCCACTTTCCATTAGCTCAGAAAAACAGTCAATTTTACTTTTTTCCCAATCCACAAAGGAACACTTAATTGTCAGTTTGTCAGGAAAAATCTAATTCAAAATCACCAAATTTGGAGAGTATAAAAGGGTATAAAACTTGTAATCTGAAAAGTAACTATGTATTATTTCAGACAAATAATACATATTTGCCTCTGAGATGTAGTGGAGTAGAAGTGTAAAGGTGCATAAAATGGAAATACTCAAATTAAGTAGAATCTTCAATTTTGCACTTTGAGAATATGTACTTAGTTACATTGTACCACTGCGTGATGTGTGTTTAAGACTCACCAGCAGGCCCTCATTTCTGCGGAGCACGGTGTAGGCGAAGGCTGGGCACTGGCAGTAGTGACAGGACACAAAGCAAATGTACAAACGGCCCGAGCCTCCCATCACCTGCAACAAATTCATACAAAGTACATTTAAATGTGGTAAAGCATGCACCTTTGAAAGATCCTACACAGACATGCAGTTTCTTTACGAAGGAAGACATCCACCTATCAATGAGTATAAGCACAATGCGTTTTTTTCATGGGCTGCCAGTTGATGGTGGTGCAAGTGAGCAGCAGTAGAGACAGTGAAGGCAAAGAGAGATGTGAAGGAAAACAACAAACTCTTTTGCATTCCAAATTTCGCTCAACTAGTCCAGACATGACTGGCTGAGCTCAGAGAAGTGAAGACATGAACATGAACATGATTCCAGGGAACTCTGTCTCTTTTTCCCATGACCTTAGAAGTTAATGTCACAATCTTCTAAATCAAGTTTAGAAGATTGAAGGTTTTTCATACATCTAATCACAGTGTGTAGAATCATACTATTTTGACATCAACCAACAGTAAATTAAGCTTTTCGCTTAATTTTCATAACTCTATAATTGAGATTTTCCTTATGTTACACAGCAGAATGCCAGGATGTCATCTGGAGACAAGCCCTGCAGCTGCTTTATGTGTGTGTTAAAACAGCAGTTGTGGTATTTCATTTGAATAGAGGCATGATCTTCTATATAAGTGACAGCTATAAGCCCTGACTTCAAATAACCTGATGTAGGTGGAAAAAAGCCTGCAGTTGGTCACTGTTTCAGCGTCACCAGCTACTGTCACAATCTCACATCTCATTTCCAACATGTTCTTTTAAGATACTGACAATCCTTGGAATATCCCTGCTTGAGTTGTGTTTTTGGGCAGACTTCCCTTTTAAATGTTTGAGTGAAGTGACAGAATGGTGGTTGGGTTAAAGGTGAGGTTGCTTCCACCAACCTCGTCACTTAGAGCTGCAGGATTTGGAGAAAAAGACATTTCACGATTATTGTGGACAACATTGCGATTCGATAATAATGGAACAAATGGTAATATGAGTCTACTTGCTTAATAATCAAGGAACGCGTAAAATAACTGATAATTTGAAATGTGTATTTCTCAACTTGAACAAAGTCAACAATAAACAATATTTATAATGATAAGTAAAACAGACGTAAAACAGAATATGGGGAGCGGGTTGCTCTACAGAGGTGGTGGCTAGAAGGGGCAAATATTGGCACACTGGCACCGGCTCAATACTGTACTGTCTAATGCAGAGTCTCCATCCACAACCTGGAGGAGGAACTGTACATAAGTGTACTAAATAAAGAGTATACCTTTTACCACTTGTTGAGTATTAAAACCAGTTACAGCAGTTTCATTTTTGTGGGTTGTTTTTTTAATTGCATTCTTGTGCAATCAAAATGGTCTCTTATTTGTTAATGCTAAGTACTGATTTGTCAATAATCATATTGTTTAACATTTTGCTGTAGAACGTCAAACTTTTTTAATGTCCCGCAACCTCCAGGCGGTGATTGGTCGGGTTGACGAAAAGGCACCGATACAATAACGTTAAATGGCCAGCGAGCCAAACCCAAAACCTTTATTTTCTCCCAGTTTTCTTCCGTCCTACCACTTCAGCTGCTCTCGATGTGTCTGTCTCGGTGACAGAGCAACCGGTGGGGGGGGTTACTGGCACTGTGCCAGTAAAAGTTACTGGCTTATCTGTTTTTAGAGGAACATGTAAGAGCCCGGTGTGGGCGGAGATAATGAGCAGCCTGCAAAGAAGAGTGTGTCACACACACTTTTTCTGTTTTATTAAATGGCACACGTTCTGCGATTATGTAATCTGTAATCTCACATGATGACATTGCGATTGTGATTAGATTAACTGTGCGGCCCAATCGTCACTTCACATTAGTCATTTGGAGACAAGATAGAAACAATGCATTTTTAAACAACCTGTATGTGGTGTGTAATGGCCCCAGCTATATATCGGCTGCTACAGACAGTGATTTAAGTCTTGTCTTCATGCACATGACACATGAGGACATTAAATTGGTGGATTAGCTTGACAAGTCACAATAACTAATGCCACCCATAATGTCAGAGCAGGCTCCATTATTCTCCAGAGCTTGGATAAATTACCTTTCTCTGTTATCTACAAAAATCAAAACCTTTCATTTCTTCAATTTGACACTAGATTATAAATAAGGCACAAAAGAGACATTTGCATCTTGTTAAGCACCTCAGTAAAACTGAATAAAGCACCATGCACAGCAGGATCAGGATGGAAAGAGTAAAAGTGTGGAGACCAAGCAAAGAGCCGCTACAGTTTCTAAAGAGCCACGTTTATTGAAAACCAGCTCACACTTGGGCTCTTTTTGTTTTCTGTTGTCATTATAGCTTATGTGGCTGTACTTCAACGCAGACTGCAAAGCTGGCAGCTAACATCATCAATAGACACACCAAACTGTGGGCAGAGATCCAGGTTTCCTTAAAACACCACTATATACATCAAAACCATTCAGTCGTTGCAGAAAGAAGAGTGAGAATTTAAGCCTGAGCACAGCTCTGACTCTGTCTCTGCCTGAAATGCTGCCTCTCACGGGAATAAGTCTCTGGAAGCAGTCATGACTGCAATGGCTTCACACCACAAACAAGGCTTTAGGGAAATGTAAAGTTCTGGGAAGTCATTGAGATACACAACCCCTGTATCTGCACTCATACCATATCTTTGCCTCTTATGAGACTAACACAGTATCAAAAGGCTTTAAGAACCGCCTGTCTCTCATGTCTGTGTGTGCTAATGAACTAGTTCAAGTGCTAAAAAGCCGTGCTACAAGCCACAGAGAGTTTGTTTTACATTCCAGTCAGGAGAATAGTTTGGCAAAGTAATGCCACTAGAGAAAAGATCAAGTACATTGAGAGCCCTTCAGCTGCCTCTCCTTACAACCTGGCTCTCACAGCATTATACCAACTGCTCCTTTCACCACCTTATGAAGTCATTATCACTATGTGTGCTATAGACGTACAGGACATATGATCAGCGCTGAGGCACAGAAAAAGTCATATTCCTGGCTAGTATTTCTTTATTGTACTCCATCATGCAACTGTCCTGTGCAGTGTAGACCCCCAAATTTTAGTCAATATAATGTAATAAAACACAGTTTTGTTCAGTCAAGAGTCCAAAACCCCGACATCTTCATTTTACAATTACGTAAAACAGAAACAACTCCTCACATTTGATGAAGCGCATGCAAATGTTTGGCATAATCAATTATCAACTTCTTAATCAAGTCAACGTTTCAGCACTACTGTTATCAACAGCAACCTCAGCTATTTGATGTGTCAAAGACCGAACACGGCCAATCACAGAGTGCTCATGCTTCATTACTGTTGAGAATACACTGCTCTCTACTTCTGTCTCCCAACAGGCCGCGGTACACCATCGCCTATGAAAAGGTCACTGAACATTAGGAATGAGATAAGGTGAAAAATCCCAGCAGTGAAATGCCACGCTCTCATGAGTTATTCATTCCTTTTGAGTAAAGAGGAGACCAAACAACCACAACATGAGAAACTCAATTGTGTCCCACGGAAAACAGAGTATTAACAGGAAATTACAAAAATGGTGGAATTTGTTAATTTATCAACTTTTTCATCATCTCTGACACAGTGGCCAGTTATCATGCAAGCCGCTGTACTTCCAGTACACTCAACACTCCCATTACATACTGCCTAACAATTTTGTGAATCCCAAACTTAGGTCTGTTGATTAATTTCTGCTTTGTTGAGATTATTTTTTATATCTCCCATCTTCTCCCCGCCTTACAGGAAATTGAAAGGACTCTTGACAAGTGGATGACTAACTACACTGGGGCATTATTTTTCAATGAGCCACTGCTCCTTAAAGTTTTGCCAGTGCTTTTCCTCTCTACCAGATGTTTAATGACGTGTTTTAATCATAAAACACACAGTGCTGTCACATGCTGCCCAAATATGGTCTACGCACCTGTGGGAAAAACATACAGCCCTCCAACTAGAGAGGACATGGCTGTCATGACTCGACCTTTGATCCTCAGAGTGACATCTTCTTTTACTTTCATGTAGAAAGGGTTCATTTTAAACTGCTCTGTCCACAGTCTCTATTCTGTATGTTTTATCCAAGCACAGCTAACTTTAGCTTGGCAATTAGCCAAATGTTACAAACAAGCTAAATAGAGAGCTGTCTGGAGTACAGCCTGGTCTGTAGTCTTAAAATTTGGCACATTGTTGTAAAGTCAGCTGCTGGCTGAGACAAACCAACTGCCCCTCCTTCCACCAGGCAACGTTACCTACAGGCAGTGAATAACAGCAGAGAGGAGGGGGAAGGAGTGATACGGAACGATACGGTCTGAGTTTTTATTCTTTCTAAACGTTACTCACTATTGTGATGTCAGATATTGAGATTTGCTGTTGTAAACATTACTGTTGCTGCTCTAGAAACAACAGTCGTATTTAAAATATTCAGTTCTAATCCTATAATTTATTAAAAACAAGCAGACAGTTAATATTCACACTTAAATATTTGTTTGTTAATCACAACTCATAAGTCAACTCAATATATAACAATGTTATTGCACATTGAATATTTTCCTCATGCCGCGCAGGCCTACCTCATGCGCGTGGGGTCTGGTCTTACCAAATAACCGTCACCAAATAATAGTAAAGTATCGATAGTGGTATCGATAAAGACTCGGATCGTTAAACAACCTCAATAATGGTATCAGTATCAATGAAAATTAATGATCCCCGTCCCTATTGAACTTTTACTGCAAAACTCTACATGCAAAACCCTTCATGCCTCATTGCCTACACCATGTGTTCATTTAACACTAACATTCAATTTTGTTCACACCATTCAGCACTGCTTGAGCTCAATTAGCACTCAGCTACCTGGAGTCATAATTGATCAACAGTTATCAGTAGCTTCAATAAATAGATAAAAGGGCCCGAGTCAGTTCATTCAGTTTTGGAACAATGGATCCAGAGAGATGTAAAGGAAGATGTTGGGGACACCAGAGAGGAGGAGGAGCAGCAGCAGGAGCAGGGAGAGGAGGAAGAGGAGGAGGACAAGATTCTCTGACCTGTTTCAGACAAAAGAGTGGGGAAGAATCATTTTTTGTTGTTGTTTGGTGTGTTGTTCTGAACAGTATGTTAATAATAAAATGTGCAAATGTTTACATTTGTTGTGTTCATCATGTGAAAAGGTTTTAAGGGGGAGAACCACAAGCAGCATTACTTATAACCAGTTTGTTTGTATTCCTTTATTTACTTAATTTATCTCACCAGTGTGCACGATGGTGTTGCAGTGAGTGTGTTTTTGAGGACTTGTGTGTCATATCTGAGGGCAAGTTTTGTTTTTTCAGCAATACAGAATTGTTTTGTGTGGAGAGCTTCATTTTGACCTGAAAATAGGAAGTTTCGGGTGAGAAGTTATGGATTTGTGTTTTGAGAAAAAGAGGACTAATTTCAAGAAACGTGTTCAAGCAATCAAGAAAACTGTAAAGGTTGGGCACCTAATGCCATGCCAGCCATATTCTGGTTTCATATATGCATGTGTGAAGAGCCTGGTTGGTTTTCTGCAGATGCCTACTTAAGCGCTCACTGCAAAGTTAAAATTGAGAGCGCGAGAGAGCAGGGTAAGCTAAATATTTGTGGCACCGCTTTGAGACATCACTTGAACAGACACTGTGTAAACTAAAGTCTCACTTAATGCATCACTAATGCATGTTAAAATATAAATCAGACCTGCAAAGGTCACAGGAGCAACACTCACAAATTGTAATGCGACAAAATAAACTTCCGTCATGACATCACTTCTTCAAAAAAGAAGTCTGTACCTGCAGTCTGATGGGGAAAAAAATCAACTCTAATTGCTCAAAGCTGTCTATAAAAACTCTTAATCAACCTGACAATTTTCTCTCTCATTACAGTCAACAATGCTTGGTTATGTTAGTTTGAAACATTTAAACTACAGATTACTGAACTATTCTTGATTATTTAAAGAAATGTTCTCATACATTTTGGGGTTTGATTAAAAGATATATTTCGATGATACCACTCTCATGTCAGTACAGTTTATATGCACCAGATAGCTTAGCTTAGCATACATACTGGAAACAGTGAGAAACAGCCAGCCTGACTGTCTGAAAGAAACAAATTTCTACAAGCTCCACTAAAGATCATTGCTGAACAACTTATATGTTTGTTTAATCCGTACAAAATGACATGTTGCTGGGGCCAGTTGCCAGGCAAACAGCAGGGACTCCAGGAAGTCATTGGCCAAAAAATAAAACTTGTTGTATGGATGTAACAAATAAGATCTGAATGATAATCAGTGAGTTTTAGAGGCACTGGCAGGCAGATGTTTTTCCCTGTTTCATGCTTCACATCGAAGTCTTGGTAAGAAAGTGAATAAATATATTTACCTAAATGTTGAACTATTTCTTTAATGTTTGATTTATACGCCATTAATCTACAGCTGTGTGTGAGTGGCAGCCTGCATCCATATGTGTGCCTGAGGTTAAAACTGAAGTGTTGCAGAGCAGCAAGTAAACAGTAGAGCAATAAAGCAGAGGACAGAGGGAAAAATGTGTGACCTTGCCACAGGTTAGGACACATGCAAACAGTCAAGCGAGTGCGACTTGTGTCACTTCCACTAAACATTTAAATGTGTTCGGCAAAATATTATTTGATCTCAACTTACAAAATAATGCCAGTAACACTGCAAATAACTAAATGACATTCCTCTGGACCGACTAGGGCTGCAACTAACTCTTTATTTATATCTATTACTTTTATTATTTATTAATCTGTCAATTATTTTCTCAATTGAGCAGTTGTTTAGTCTATGAAATGTTAAAAAACATCTTTAAACTGTTTGTTTTGTTCGACCACCAATCCAAAATATGTTTTGTATTTCATATACACTTTACAAAATGAACAACACTTTTGTTTTTGCCTCCATTCATTATGAGCTGAACTCAAAGATTTAAGACTTTCTCCATCAACAGAAAAAGCCTATTTCTCTTAAATATTGTTCAAAAATCTGTCAAAATCTGCGAGCACTTTTCCTTGCCAAATTGTTCGTCCACCTCACAGGTGTGGCATTTCAAGATACTGATCAGACAGTATGGGTATTGCACAGGTGTGCCTTAGGCTGGCCACAATAAAAGGCCACTTGAAAATGTGCGGTTTCACTGTATTGGGGGTCCGGAAACCATTCAGCATCTGGTGCGACCACCATCTGACTCACGCAGTGCAACACATCTCCTTTGCATAGAGCTGATCAGGTTGTTGATTGTGGCCTGTAGAATGTTGGTCCAGTCCTCTTCAATGGCTGTGCGAAGTTGCAGTCAGGTCGAGACCCCGATGAGGACGACGAGCAATGAGCTTCCCTGAGATGCTTCCTGACAGTTTGTGCTGAAATTCTTTGGTTATGCAAACCAATTGTTGCAGGAGCTGTCCGGGTGGCTGGTCTACGACGATCTTGGAGGTGAAGATGCTGGATGTGGAGGTCATGGGCTGGTGTTGTTACACGTGGTCTGCGGTTGTGAGGCCGGTGGGATGTACTGTCAAATTCTCTGAAACTCCTTTGAAGACGGCTTATGGTAGAGAAATGAACATTCAATTCACGGACGACAGCTCTGGTGGACATTCCTGCAGTCAGCATGCCAATTGCACGCTCCCTCAGAACTTGCAACATCTGTGGCATCGTGCTGTGTGATGAAGTGCACATTTTCCAGTGGCCTTTTATTGTGGCCAACCTAAGGCACAACTGTGCAATACCCATGCTGTCTGATCAGCATCTTGATGTGCCACACCAGTGAGGTGGATGGATTATCTTGGCAAAGGAGAAGTGCTCACTAACAGAGTTTGACAGAGTTGTGAACAATATTTGAGAGAAACTGGCCTTTTGTGTACATAGAGAAAGTCTTAGATCTTTGAGTTGTGTTAATAATTTTTTTCAGAGTACGAGAAAGAAAATCCTCATATGTGAGAAGTGTTTTATTGATTATCAAAATAGTTGCACATTAATTTTCTTTTGGTAGACTATTCAACCTGACTAATTCCTTTCTGGTCTACGACAAACTGACAAAACCGAAAACCTCAGTTAGTACAAACAGGATGTTTTTGAAATGACATCAATGAGTGCAGGTTATTCAGAAAACTCTAAAATCTAAATATCACAGCATGACAAACATACCTGGAAAATCTGACAAATGCATTAAATATAAGTTAAATGTACATCATTTGTACTGTGAAAGTTTTTCCCCTCAATAGCAACAAAAATATATAACACTTCATAAATCTTTTAAGTATCAGATTTTTTCTCAGAGAAACTATAGTAACAACCAGAAAGCAACAACAACCACAGACCAAGATAAAATTTTACATACAGCATTTTCAGAAGAGAACAAAAATAGACTATTATATTAATAATTTACAATACATGCTGCTGGACCACAAATGTCCGACAACCTTGAGGGAAATGATGCAAAACAATTAACACACCAACAATTGAGTTAAAAGTGTCCCAACAGAACAGAATCCATGTCTTTATTTAGCTTCATTGTATTTTACAGTTCCTTTCAAAAAAGTAGGAGCCTGAAGGAGTTTACAGGAAATTTGGATCACAATGACCACAACCTCAGTGGACTGACCTGTTTCTCCCACCACAAGTCACCCTATGTCCTTCTGAGATTAACTTAACTTTGAGGTCAAGATGACTGAGGTCAGTTTACAGAGCATGGCGTGATTTCAGTAAGTCAAAACCAAATCACACAAGTCATTTGGTAACATTGGTAATATTCTGTATTTGTAAAGCACTTTTGCAAAGATGCAGATTTAAGAACTCAAACAAGGAGCCCACTCTGGTCTGAAACAAACAATGAGTGAGCTCCTGTTTTTCAGGTTTGTAGTGATACGTTTGTAATGAGATAGTATAACACAGAAGAATTAGCAAAAACCTGATCACGTCAGGTAACACCTTTTATTGTGATCTTAGAAAGTCACTGTAGGTATTCACCTATCTGTGACTGTTTCGATCAATTATTAAATGTTATGAAAATTTATTTGGCACACAATAGTGGATGTATTTGGATGAGCCATGCCGGGACTTGCCCACTGGATGTGCCACAGGATGAAAAGGATTCAGGGATTCATCTAAAAATGATTCTTTTTGCTTTCTTTAAAACACAGAATCAAAAACTGCAAACTACAAATACAGTATCCAAAATGTCCCACAGTTTTCCTTTAACAAAACATCCTTTTCTCTGTGTGATCATCATGCTTCATAGTCCAAGAGATCAAAATTAAGATTCTTAACTAGTTTGAATACCAATATTGTTAAAGATAAAACACCATAAGCCAGGTTCTCAGACCCTCAGACTAAAACTTGACTGGACCAAAACAAAGTAATAAGGAGATACCCAATGAACGCATCTTTGGTCTTGCACTTTCATGGGTTACCAGTAGGGGTGGGAATCTCTGGGCACCTCACGATTCGATTACGATTCAGAGGGCTTCGAATCGATTATAAAACGATTATCGATGAATCATGATGCATCATTTTTTTCTATATAGGATCCCTGGATAATTACTAAGCAATTAATTTTGCCCATTTAAATCCAAAAGAAACATATCCTGATTAGCTTAAAAGGGACTAGTTTGCATAACTAGTTTACTTCATTAACCTCAGCTCCATGGTACCTCATTTCTTTAACAATCAGCTGTCAGACTCCTGAAAACTGAAATATAATTATCAGGATGCACAGTATGTGTACAGGACAGAGCTGCACACAGTTTAGTCTCAGCTTGTGCCTGATGTGTTCAGCCCTTGACTAGTAGTTTAGTTAGTAATGACATACAGCTGATAATTAATATTACTTCATTACTAATTTAGCTAACGTTACATAAATAAATTAATTTTTTAGCACCTTTCACGGGACCAAAGGATACTGTACACATAGTTACAGTGACAGAACAAAAAAAAAGTCATTCAGGACTGAACACCTGGGGTAAAGGGCTGGGTTTTAGTAGATTTTTTAAAGTGTCCTGACAGGGAGCATGTCGGTTCTCTGATTCTGTAACATTTTGGGATGGTTATTCATTCCACAATGGTGACGAATACAGAGGGACACTGGTCTCTCTGTTGCATACGCTCCACAGACGGTCCGGGCGCTGCACTTCCGCGAGTTCCGCCTTTTGCGTTCCGTCAACTTTACGTTATCAATTAACATTTAAATAATCGATTTTTAGACATTTGTTAATCAATTAATAATCTTGCATCGCGATGCATCTAAGAATCGATTATTTCTCCCACCCCTAGTTACCAGGAGTCAGAAAACAGTGTGAACAACATGCAATCAACTAGTTATTAGGACAGAACATCCTGATGTCCAATAGTTTGATTCACAGAATACTCCTGCACACACTAATTATGTAGCTCCTAACAAGCTGGAAATTGCTGTGAAAGAATGTAGACATTGTTGCAATGACTTAAATTTAGAATGCAAACCATTAATTTGTAATCTTGTATAAACTATGCAAATAGGACTGCTGTCTATAAAGGTACAGAGTTGACAGAAGCATGACAGACCTGGTATGCTTTACGTCCACTGGGAGATGACAGACAGGTGACTGGACGCTGGTCAACAAGGTCCAAAGCCTGTAGCGCACAAGGCCCAAAGACAAACTTCAGCCTGAAAGACACAAGTAAGAAAATGTAACAGGTGACTGCAAAATGTAAAGACATCCACAACATGTCTTGGAAATACAAGACTTGAATATGTGGTTTGTGTGCAGATAAAACACACTGTAAATGGTACAGAAACTGCTGAGTTGAAGTTTGAAGATAGGTAATTGGTCAAATTAGACCTGTTTATTTATAAAGACTCCTGTCTGTGTATGTGTGTGAGCTTGTGGCAACGCTTCTCATAAAAAAAAGCATGTTTTGTCAGCCCCCTGTGGAGCTCACTTTTGTGGCTACTGTTGTCAGAAGTATCGGCATACCTGCCTCTTTTACAGTCACTTCTTCCCTGCGTGAGTCCTCACACACTTGTGAATCTAGAGTGAAGCTCCTTCTCTTTAATTTCAGGAGACTACCACTAAAACCTTGTATTTAAAGCTTTAGATGGCAAAAAAATATAATTATTAATGTAGTTCTGCTTAAAATATGTAAATGTGAACATCTTTCAATAATCGAGCATAGAGCTGTTTTGTTACTTTTATCCTCAACTAAAACCTCAGTGTAGACCGATAGACCACACTCTGACTGGTTTGAAATCAAAATATATCTGCTTAGAACTAGTATGAATGTATATCGCAATAAGGTAAAATTATGCCAAAATAAGATAATCATATTGATGTTCAATGCAATAAGCAGTGACATTATGCATTACATCATACGAAACTCCTGTAATGTAAAACAAAAATTTAAATCACTCAATTAGTTCATTTTTAATTACATTGTACGTGCAATGATTAATGTGGACAATAGAATTTTGCCTGTGAGATGAGAGACACTGGGAAATAAATATAGAAATGGAATGATGTCTGCAAGTGAATTACCACAGAGCGTGATGAAGAGCCCCTAAACCAAAGGCTTCCCGACAAACAGACAGGATGTGACCATGTTGACCCAGACAGTGAGCACCCCTTCACTCAGTAACACAAAACAACATGCCAGGAAATGTCTCAGTAAAGACACAGAGCAGCACCATGACACTGCGTCACTTTGGCAAATCCAGGCTGTAAAAATCCCTCCTTCCTCCTCCTCCTTACTGTGGTTTCTGCACACCCACCCAGACTTGTGCAGACCTTTTGACTTAGGTCATAACTCAGACAGGGCAGGATAACTAGATTCAAGGTTTTTTTTAGATATAACCTTAAAGTCAAAAACTTTAACGAGTGACAAAAGAAATTATGTCATTGGTGGCAGAGTTACTCAGCTGTGGAAGTTAATGAGTAACAGCAAAAGAAAGATTGATACTCACGCAATGAGCAGGTCATCAG
>JAPMOB010252064.1:0-12591 GCA_029875015.1 Lepomis gibbosus
CCCCATCACTCCCCTTGAGTGCCGCGGTACGATGCGATGGAGTGAGGAGGAAACAGGAGGAAAGTTCGCCACCCCCCCCTTAAACCCGTCGATGGAAAACCACCCCGATTGGCAGGAAACAGGAAGAAAAATGGAAAAGTGTAAAGAGAGAAAGAGATATTTTTCAAATATACAATGCACTTTTTTTGGATGCGCAATAACTTATTTTTTATAATATTAAATATATATATATGGGGTCAGAAAAGGACTGTGAGGAAGAGGTGGACACTGAAGCAAACTGTGAAGGATTTGAGTTTGTCGAGCGCGTCAGGGAAAAGAGAGACCCTATTTGTAATGCAAACTCACTATCCATAGGAGCGGTTCATTGCTTAACGCCAAAATAAGCATCCAGAGACTGGAATATAGAATGCAAAAAAACACACACATTGAGAAAAAAATCCAAATATATAGACAAATGCTATATACAGTATGTACAAATAGAAAATATCGGAGCAGTAATAGTTACATATTATTGTAATAGTACAGTGTGTACTATCGCAGTATGTAACATCGGTGCCCAGTGTGAAGCAGTAGGAAGAGTTAACTGTGCATCGTGTTTCATCATCATTTTCAGAATCTGAATTGGTCTATTTAAATAATCACCAGGTTGGAAACTGGCGATTATTGTAAACGCATGAACAAAGTCTTTGACACTCAGCGCAACCAAACAGCTCAGTGATTAGATTGACCAGTGGCACCATGTAGTGTCCTCACCTTTATTTTCCACCACCAGCACACTGTTGTAGGTCTGTATGTAGAAGCAACACATGTACCAAGATATGAGAATATTCCTGGCTCTGAGGGGGAAGAATCCCTCACAGCATTGTCGAGAGATCATCTGAACTATTTGTAAATATTGGCTTTTGAAATGTCCTCTCCTTGTAATGCTGCACCCTGTCATTCTGTAAAATGTGTATTTAGCTTCCTTTTTTTTTTTTTTTTTTTAATCATTCAGGACCACAAATTATTGTCCCCAGCATGTTGCCATAGCTGTAGTTGTAGAGGAAGTGGGTTCTCAGGGAAGTGTGTCGTAGCGGACACCAACGCAGCACCACCATCACCATCCACTCTTGTATAGGTACAGAAAACTTTGAAGAGGTACTGGATCAGTTGTGGGTGGAATGATTAGCAAAAATACTGAATTATTGTTATTAGTTGTGATGAAGAATCAGTCTCACCAATATTTAACAGGTACATTCAAACAAAATCACAAAAACAACATGTTTTAACTGTCCTGTAACGTTAGTGGTGTCTACAGTAGTATTGTTGATAATTGGGCTGATATTTTTCTGCTTGTCAGATTTCAACAGCAATTTGTCTTTCCAGAAATAGTTTGCCTGCTACTCTGGATTGATTTTTACATTTCAAGTTATTTGTGGCTTGGCAAGCTAACCGGTGTTAAGCTAGCTAGCTGGTAACATGTTATCTCGAGCCAGCCACAACAGCCAACCAAGCTAGCTAGTAATCCAACTAGCAAAAATAAATGCATACGTTTTCGCTAACTGCTAGCTACTAGCATGATAGTTAGCTTGGTCACTAACCTGGCAGAACAGTTTATTTTAGAGACGTACTTGCACCATTGAATTAACTCTTACTTAAGACTACATACCAGGCCGTATCTATTTTGTAGAGCAGTTACTTTTTAATAAACATTAGTCTTTATTTTCCATAGTGCAGCATGGCCTCTTGTTAAAATGTTGGTGCAACTGGGCCCTGACAGGGAAAGAAATTTTACTGTTGAATTTTTAAAAATGTACTTTTTTTTAATGCTTCGAGCGCCACAAATGGAATTTAAACTCCGCTGCATTGCATAGGGGTGGAGGCTGGGATTCAGATCTCAAAACCTGGTCAGGTAAAGCCAAAATGAACTGCATGGCTAGGTAGAACTAGGGGAACGTGGAAAAACATGTCTTTTTTTTTTTTTTTTGTAATTTGGATGGTCCCTTTAAAAACGGTGAGACCGATCTTCGATCAGTACCAGTTTATAGAGCCAAGATTATATTGTCTCTCTGTACATACAGAATCTAACTGTTGCACGTCGTAAAACAAAACAAAAAAACATAAAATCATTGTCTTTGTTGTGCTTNCCCCCAGACTCTCTACTGTAGTCCATTAACTGATGTTTGTGTTTTGCCTCTTGGCTTGAGCCATTTGATGGTGTTCTGCTTTCTATTGACCTTGTTCTTGTTTTGTTTAAAGATGTCTTCATGAATGTATTTTATATCTGTACTTTTTAAGGTACTGTCCCAGCTCATTATGCTAATATCACCACCTGTGAAGTTAATGCACACACTCTGTTTTTGCCCTTGCTACAGTGAATTTGTAACCTTTTCAACCCATGGACGACAGGCTTTTTGTTGTTACTCTGTAGACTGGCTTCTGCAGACAAATCTTAGCTGTTACAACCCAATTTACTAACCCAGAGCATCAAACTTCTTTCTTCCTCAGATCAGTAAACCCTGTCGGGACTGACATTTAAAGTTTCCACACGACTTTGGCTTGTAACACGCAGCTTTTCACCTTGTACATGACGTGCTTTGTTTTGTTTTCTTGGCCTTAAGAACAGATTTTCTGGCATTAATGCTTTGTCCAGTATTTGCTGGCAAATAATGTCTTTTGCTCTGCAGAGTTTATTTTTCTTTATGATTTTCTGTTTAGCCACATAATGCCTTATTAGAACACATTGGGTTTCTATGTAATTTTACTGTTTGTATGATAGAACACAAGTGCACACGCATGCATACACACAGTTACTCACACACACTCGACCTGTACACGAGGCTAAGAGGGCTGAAGGAGGTTACTTATTGGGCATTTGGTTCATTTTGTCAGATCACTGCTCCTTTCTGCGTCGGCTACCGTGAGCCAGCCTCTTAGTCCCTTTTTAGTCAGGTTTTACACATGTACAAAGTATAATTATTGTTTTTTTTTAATGTGAGCTCCTGCTCCCAACTTGTCTTAATGTCGACTCTTGTCAATTAGTTTGCTTCAAAATGTCGTTGGGCACAGAGTTTGATCATGTTGGACTTGGCCATGTGTGAAGATGTTAATGTCTTGCTTGCTTATCTCGGAGGTTGCAAGAACAATGAGATGTTTGGAGAAACAGTGTGAGGTGTTTTAAAAAACCACTTATACTGAAATAAACTTGCTGAAAATCAACCTCTGTTATCTCTTTCTTTTATTCTGTGATGAAGGTTTGCAATGGGGTTAAAAGATCTAAAAATAAAACCGTTCTTCTCTTAGTAGAATGTAGAGACAAGATCTGGTGTAATGTAAGAAGCATGAACGATAACGTACAATATACAGAGAGCATGTCTGTGCTTCCTACCTGTCCAACCACGTGTGAACACTCCTGCCAATGAGCAGAGATTTTCTTACGGGGACAACTCACAGATTTAAGATTCCTTTTTTTTAGCATCATCACAAACTGTAAATACAACAGTGATGCATTATCATCTTATAAAGCAGTGAGACCGAACCAAACCACAAAAGTTGCAGGCAGTAAAACCAAAACAATGAGCTCAACAACATGCTCCATAGAGCTGAAGGAAACACCAAAGTCCGGTGACAATTCTCTGTGGGATCATCAATACAAGTGACCAGTGTCACATTACACACAGCGCTTTGTTCCACTGTTCAAATGAAAATATTGATTAAAGTAGCTTTAAATCAGTTTTATGGCTGGAAACATGAGTAACGGGGGGCTGAGAGGATTATTGAAAAACACATGTGACTCAGAGATGACTTGGTTAGTATCTGGCTCTCAAAACTAAGTTTCCAGTCAACAGAACAAAGATTTGTCTGTATTCATGCCTGATATTGAAAATACTTAGTAATGCACATCTATCCAACAGGCCTATCACTGGGGATAGATTAACTTCTTAGTCATCACACAGAGTTCAGGTGGGTAGGGTGTGCACTGTTGAACAAGACAGCTTAAGACTTTTACAGACCAAATATCTGGTTTCTTGTTATAATATTTGAGCCTTTCTCATTTTAACTGAAGACGTCTACAGTAGGAAGAAGATGACAAGGCCATTTTCTTTGCCGATGCTGATGATAAACTGGTTAAAGATGAGCCCGGCCCCAGGACGTGACTGAGGGCAACCTTTTGTTTTCACAGGAGGAAGAAGAGAATAGCTTTGTGCCTGAACATCTTCACAAATATCTCCTCATGGAAGGAAGGTGATGTGCACTGCTTCTGAAGGCGACTGTCAGTCAGGACACGTCCAGTAGAGGGCTAACACAGACAGACAGATTCAAAGCACAACCAGCTAACGGCACAACCCATACATTCGTGGCTAAACAGTAGCAGAATGTTTGTGTCCATATGCACCCTCTCTTCCATAACACATCCATAAAGGGGTACTTCAACAATTCAGTATTGCAATCCCATAAAGTTGTGGGCTTTTAAGAAACATGGGCCAAGCTCCATAAACACTGGAGTCTACACTTCCATAATGCAATCAGAGGTTTTAAACTTAACAAAAGAAGACAAACAGACTTGCAACTTGACTTTGACTCTAACAGCAAATACTCTTCGCTTGGACTTCATCCATTTTGTCCTGGTAGAACATGATATCCCATCGAAGACTGGACTTAGTTGACTTGTGTCAAACCTCTGCAACCAATAGGACCTTTTCGTTGGACCTTCTCTGCCTGCTTAAACCATCATCTTTCAAAGTCCCACTATGAGACAGACTTTCTGTTATAAATCTTGAGTCTCCAAGCCGAGGCTGACAAAACTCCTCCGGTCCCAGTAGTCATATTACAACTGTTAGATATACTGTCACATAATATACTGTACTGTAAAGTATAAACTATAGCTGTCACATAAATGGACGTTTAACCTCTGAAATAAAATAAAACTTGATACTCGTAACAACACACAGACATAAAAAAAAAATACAAGGACCTTAAAAATTTACCTAAGTAAAGTACTTGATATAATGTACTTAGTTAATATCCACTGTTCCAGCGTCCCTTTAATATCAGTTCAAAATGAAATAATTTGAAAATATCATAGATAGCTTTTTGACAGGTCTCCTGCAGAATATTATTTTGTAAGGTACAGCCGAGGGCAGCACCTTATCTGCCTGACAGTGTCCAGACCGACTGACTGACTGACTGCTACTTGATGATGAGTGGAAGGTAGAGAGTGTGTGTGTTTACTGAGGAGTGACTTAGATAAACAGTGCTATCCTGTCCTGGTCAGGAAGTGAATGTTACTGAACACAGAGCAGTGTTGGATAACATGATCTAACCTAAAAGTAGTTCCCTGCTTCGTGGGCCACTTTGGTCAACATGGAAGTCGTCCGTGAGGCTTGTGTTACTGCTAGTCATTGCTGACGCTGAAACCAGGCTACTTTAGGCTCGTCGGGCCCCTCAGATTGGCCTCAGGTTGCCGAGGAACAAGGATCCGCTTTGGACAAAGCATTCTCAGAACTCAAGAGTCAGCCCAAACACAGCTGTGTCTGTGTCAGAGACTGCCACCAGGGGGCAGGAGTGACTCTGCAGCCGCCCTCTCACATCAGCTTATGTTTCATTAAAGATGCATTTCAGCCTGCCTGATCTGTCATTTTACTGCTTGCTGCAGCTTACCTTCGAAGGTTTATAAGACTTTATCAGAGCAAGCTCCATATTTTCTCTAAGTTACCCTACCTCACATTCAAAAATGGACTTTATTGTAGCTGTGAATCAGAACGTATGTAGGCTATTATCATACATGAGGTTTTTGCGCTGAACTGACGTGCAGAGGGTTGTGTTATGTCACCAGATACATCCGTATATACGAGGCTGAGTTGTTTTTAATTTGTAAAGAAAAGGTCTGACATATACCGGAGTCTTTCTGGAAAACATATGCCTGACTTATCTGCTCACTGGCAGTGTGTTCATCAGTTGGTTGGTCCACCACTGTGGTTCAGAATTAAATATCTTAACAGTTAGCTGACAGACTACCATTACCTTTTGTATGAATATTGATTGGACCCAGAGGACGAATCCTACTGACTTTGGTGATCACCTGACTTTTCCTCTCATGCCATTGTCAGGTCAAACATTTTTTTTGTATACCTTGGTTTATGACCAGATTCCTGCAAAACTAATGATAATTCCCATCAGCCCCAGCTGTGCACTGTGTTTAATGCTAATTAGCAGAAGTCATAATGCTAACATGATAAACATTATTCCTGCTTAGCATCTGCATGTTAGCACTGTCATTGTGAGCATGCTAGCATGCTGACGTTGACATTTAGCTCAAATTTCACATTGATTTGGCTGATGCTAGTATCCAGGGTAACTCACACTGTGCATTTTGACCATGTGGATACAGTGCAAAAAACAAAGAAGTACTTCAGCATCATTAAATATGCTGAACTGCTTTAAGTGCTAATTTTAGAAACAATAAGAGATAGATACTTCTAAAATGATACAAATGAAGTATTCTGAGAAGATAAAATCAGTCTTTGGCTGAACTATTCTCAATTCAGACGTATGCAATCTGTGATAAGTGGTCACAAAAAGTTTCTTCCTTGTTTTAAGCCAAAAAGGTTGGATAAACACTGTCCTAAAGGAAGGATAAAACAGTGGAAAACAGTATAAACTAAACAGCCACATGTCTGTGATGCCATACAACACATTACAATATCTTTGATACGCAACCTGGCCATACCATTAAACACCTTACCTACTAATTATGTATTTAACACATGTTTGCATTGTCCTTATATAGGCAAGGTTAAATGGCTTTGGTGCTTGCTAGATTATTAGAGAGATCGTTTCCAAGGCACTAACGGGGAGTGTCTTTATACTATACATATATATATATATATATACATATATATATATATGCTATAACAACAAATGTTCATGGAAACATTATCTAGTATAAAGGCAAGGCAAGTTTATTTGTATAGCACATTTCAACAACAAGGCAATTCAAAGTGCTTTACATAAAACATAAAAGGAAAAACAATAAAAACGTTTGAAAGCAACATAAAATATAATAAAAGTTACAGCATTACAATCAGGGTTAAAAGAGTTAAATGGAAATTAAAACAGGCTGAGGGGTTGGGCAAATAACTGAGTCACAATCATTCTGAAAAGAGAACAAACAGAGAAGTACACTTAATGAAAGTATAAAGACTCTAAACCAGCCACATATCCTTTAACATAAACCTTTATTTAAACAGGAAATGTCTCATTGACACACAATCTCTTTACAAGCGACTCCTGTATAGCACAAATAAATATATAATTAATAAATTTCGGACACATGCATATATTTTGTGACTCTCTGTGGAGGTTTTCTCTGGTCAGTCTTCTCTATTTACCAGTTTCATGTGTGTGTGTGTGTGTGTGTGTGTGTGTGNATGACATGCCCTGCTTTTTATTGCTCTGATGTGCATGTTTAACATTACACCACCAGCTTGTGGGTTATATACAGTATCTCTTCCGTTTGCTTTGTCTCTCTGTCCTATGCTGTCCTATTGTTTCCTTTGCCATTTAACATTACCACCTCTTTACATTAGCGGAGGCACCGTTAAATGAGTTAGGTTACATTTCCCTCTTTCTGTTTTCTCCTTGTTATCACATTACAGTATGACGGCTCATATCTGACGCTCTAAATGAGTCAGGTCACATTTTCTTCTTGTTATCACATTACATCATGATGTGTCACACCTGATGCTCTAGTCAGGTAATATTCAGTTGATCGGATTAGCCATAGGTACTGTACTGTAATGTTTTTGACCTGACAGGTAACTATATCTTTTTAAGTGTAGTATGAGGCATTCTACATTTCCGGGATGCGCTGCTCATACACAGGAGCACTTTCAGTGTAAGACTTATTCCCCCAAAATGCACCACAGAGCACGCCAGGAAATCATCCCTGCCTGTGGCCATTAAACTTTATAACTCCTCCCTCTAAGAGACTGACACATGGGCCTTTAGTCAGTTATTAAACTGGACCTTATTTCTGTTTTGTGCAATAATACCTGTTTAAATTCTTAATGTGCATTACTCTCTGCTGCAATTCTGCTGCCATTATTACTGTTCACCATACCATTTCTGTTAATTATTTAAACATTGTACATATCCACACTCCTTTATATTGTCTTTGTATTTTATGTTTTTATTTATATACTTCTTTATATACCATCTTTCTATTATTATTTATATTCCTTTTGCCTTGATGTGCAATGTGTGCAACTGTGGCACAGAATTTCCCCTCGGGGATCAATAAATCAATATTTCTGATTCTGATACTGATTCTGATTTATAAGCAGTATATACGTAGAATTTTCTGGGGACTTTATTTTACATTTTTACTATGCATTTTGTGTTTTACCAATGCGCCATGTGAATTAGGAAGTAGGACTGTTTCTTTACCTGATAATAACCAGTCAGATGACATTATTTATACTGGTAGAGTACATCTTACCTAATAATTGTACTTACTTAATAACTTTACTTACAGAGTTCACTATTTAATGTATTTCTGTCTTCTCTTGGTTTACTATTTTGTAATCACATGACCTGTCAGGTGACCTCTTGGGACAGGCACTTGCAAGGCGTGTTTCTGCATTTGTTCCATGTCTGAAGAAGGACTTGGGTCACATGGTGGCATGCTAATACATGTTCAATGGAGCATTATCTAGTGTGTGTACTCTTTCTCACTGGCAGAAAGTGTGCCAACATACAGTGCGTGCTCCTTGTAACATCCTGGTATGGGCATCTCAGTCGTAAATATAAAAAGACTAAGAGATGCTCTGTGAGGCTGGACATAGCAGTGCTTTGAGCTAAATGCTAATGTCTGCATGCTATCATGCTAATAGGGATCTGTTAGAACTCAAATAAAGTTCAGAGAATTTTTGGGAGCACGTTTATGCTGCCGTCCTGTGGGAGGTGTTTTTTGAGGCTTTTGGTAAAACAGCTAACTTTTATAGCCGTTCGGAATCTTAACCTGAAATTGTAGATTTTTCACTTCTATTTATAACTACTGGTATTTTAATCAGATTTCTATGATTTAGGCTGACAATGTGTTCAAAGACAAATTTACAATTGTGGTCTGTAAAATTACATTGTGTCGTATTAGTCCAGAATGCGGCACAGACACACACACACACACACACACACACACAGACAGACACACAGTGAGTAACTTGAAGTTACTCATCAGGGAGCTGCTGGTTGCTTTCTACTGCAGCCACTAGTCAAAGGTCAGAAAAGGTCAGACTGTAGTAGGTTCCTAATTGTTTGTGATTGGCCGTGGTCAAAGGTCAATAGACTGGCGGCAGACAGTGCGAGGTCAAGAACAGGTGGAAGTCTGTGAAAGAGAAACAAGAACAACAGGGATGAGTCAGAGCAGAGAAGAACAAAGCAGAGGGTGCTCAGCCTGACAAAGCCTGGCGGTCCTCAGAGCCTTGCCTCACCATCAAGCTCCACTGAAGGACAATTACCATCACAGTAAAGGAGGATTACACTGGTTTGAACAGACGCTCAGCCAGGACACGTGCTTTTCTACACTCAGCTGATATGGAGACCTTATAGGCGGGTAGACCTGGATGAATCCCTTCTCATTGCAAAACAGGGACACTGTAGCATAAAACAACCACATTTTTCACATCTGGCTATTGTATCTTTCTAATCTTGACTAATGATTTGGAAGGTGAGTCAGCCTTTGGTCATGTGGATCGTCATATATATATATATATATATATACACATATAGAAAGTGGCTCATTGAGGCTCTTCTTTGGCACATCGGTGCATTAAATGCTAAAATCAAAATGCTTACATCCATACAATGACTGTGTTAACATACTGATGTTTAGCAGACATCCATGGTGTACCATGTTCACCATCTTATTTTACAACTGAGGCTAAAGGGAACGTCACCAGTTTTTCAGGTATTTGCTCATACCCCAAAGGACTGACCGAAATGATGACCCGATGACGGCGATAGATTAAAAGTCAGATTAATCCAACATAATTACATGTACATAATACATCATGTGACGGCCATGAATGTCTGGAGCAAATTTCACGCCAAGCCATGCAGTAGATGGTATGATACAATTTTTACCTGCTGGAGGCGCTGCAGGAGAGGTCCGGGGATCACCATCATTCGGATTCATCGTTTGGGAGCCAAGAACGTCACAATTCCATGGTAATTTGTCGAGATTACATGATCACAAATTTTCCGCTCATGAATTCACTTGACCATTGTATCGACTACCATGTACACTTGTTGCGGTTGGCTTTTTATATATGAAGTAGCCTGACACAGAAGTAATTAAGCTCTTTGGTGGGAAAATTGTTTGGAACATACTGAACATGCAGATCTACATCGGAAATGTGAATTGTGCTACAGGAGTTGCACAAGTGGTAATTTCTTTGATGCGTTACGTGTGATGGTAACTCTATAGGCTGCCAACCTACTGTGAATCCAAGCTGGCTACAGCTGCTGTGCCACGCAAAGACACAAGCGCCACACATTAGCTGCTTCACCTAGTGAATTTATTTCACTGTAAAGAGATGAGATGAATTATTACCAATGGCCAACATTTTCATCCTGCTCCAGCCCTTTTTCATTTTGTGGGGTGTTGCACCAGAGTGGTCCTGTAAATCCTGTCACTAAAATTGCAACAATTAGTTGACCACAACCACACATGCTTTCCTCCCTAAACCTTACTGGAATATGCTGATGCCACAGTTGTGATAATGATTCTTTTTTATTGTATACTGGCATGCATAATGGCTGCGCCACAAATAAATAAACTTTTCTTAAAAGAGATTATTATTAAGATTTTTATTATATATTTCATATTTTTAAAACATCCATACTCACTTTATTGTTTCCTTCTTTATTCTGTTGTTTACTCTCATTTAAAAGTAGAGGTGATACCATAGAGGCCATTACTGATTTTAAATGTCTCTGACAGGATCACAATTGGGGTGGTGCTTTGGGCTGAGTTCAGAGTTTTCCTGTTTGCTTGAGGAATCACTGCTCTGACCTTGTCAGACACACAGACACAAGTAGGAGGCAGCCCTAACCCCCCGCCACCTAGAGATCTGTGAGTTTTTTCTCAATTGGTTAAACACTATAAGCAGGCTTTTGAAATAGAATTTCAAAACCATAACTCCGCACACCCATTTCCCTAAAGACCTACACACAAATCCCTTCATTTCTCATTGCCTTCATCATGTGGTCATTGAGAAAACACAAACATTCAATATTGTTCACTCAGCACAGGTTAAGCTCAATTAGCACACAGCTACCCAGGTGGAAACACAAAGAGTCATAATTGATAACACACCAATCAGAAGCTTCAATGGAAAGATTAAAGGGCCAGAGTCAGTTTTGAAACAATCTGAAGGAAGAGTAAGACACTAGAGAGGAGGAAGAAGAAGAAGAAGAAGAAGAAGGAGAAGAAGAAGAAGAAGAAGGAGGAGAAGAAGGAGGAGAAGGAGGAGGAGGAGGAGGAGGAAACACAGTATGGAGAGGAGGTGAAGGAAAAGGAACAGTAGGAGCTGGAGGAGGAGATGGGATCAGAAGGATGTGAGGAGCAGGAGGAGGCAGAGCAGGAGGAGGAGGAGACTGTCTACACACATTCAGCCTTACTTCTAGTATTTAATGTCATTAGTTTAATTTATTTTAATTTAATTATGATTAGGCTACATGCTTGCTGTAGGAATTGTTGATTTCTATATGTGAAGCTGGTGTTTGTTACCTCTCCCTGAATTCTGTGCCATAATAATTTCTGTTGCCATGACTGGGCAGTAATACTACGGCTACGCTCCTCAGTGTACATGTCTGCAGCTCCATAAGTGAATGACTGGTGTTTGCACACAGCACACAGCAGTCACAGTATTCGCAGTGTTTCCTTGCACTTTACATCACAGCAGGTGAATCAAGGTAAAGGTTACAATGCATTATAGGCTTTTAATGACAGTCCTTTTCCACTGCAGGAACGTAATGTAACGGAACCAAGGTATTGAACAAAGGGAAATTTTGACCTGATGATGGCACCAGATGAAAAGTCAGAGGATCACAAACATGATTAAAATTTACCATGATAGTGTGTGTCATATTTGTAGTTAATCCATCAGTAGATTTCACATCAAATATTTCACTCAAACCCAAAAATGTCTTCCTCATAATGCCACATACAGAAAAGTCAGGGGATCACCAACACCATTTAGATGTTTTCTCTGAGGCCATGCCCCAAAAATGAATGCCGAATCAATCCAAGTTGTTGACTGACTCACTGACTCACTAACATTGCAGCGTCGGGAAAAGAAGAACAAAGGCAGACACCTGTTCAACAAGCAGAGATGTCCAATTAGAAGGAGGTGGCGCCAGCGGTTAGAAACAAAAAGGTACAGGTATAACAGAAGATTTTGTTATGTCCTTGTGTTTTAAGATGTTTTGTTATTGTGTTTCGTATTTAGTTTCTGTGTTCATTCCCTGTCCTAGTGTTTGGTCTTCTCTGTAGTATTTGTTACTTTGTGTATTCAAGTTTACTTAAGTGTTCATCAGTGTTTCTAGTCT
>JAPMOB010252065.1:0-22440 GCA_029875015.1 Lepomis gibbosus
ACCCAAAATCCCCCTCCCACATGGCAGTACATGGTACGGCTTGATTGGCAGGCCACAGGATATCACAGTCTTTCCCCCTTTGCCACGCCTTTTTCCCACCAGGTCACAGCTCTCTCCAACATGGTAACAAAAAAGAAAATGATTAATAGAACAGAAAATGTTTACATAACCCTACAATGTAAAAATGTGTGGACTCCATTTAAACAGTGTATGGCTAAAGTAAATAAATGTAAATTATACCTGAAATAAACTATGTGATCCCTGATCGATCCAAACTCCATTCAGAAAACAAACATTTTAGAAGTTGTTGTCCTGCTGCCTTGCTGGCACACCTGACAAAGCATGAATTCATATGTTTAACAAATCTGCATCATGTTGTGGTTATTTCGGCATCAGTTGGATCCGTTTATTGCTATTTAATCACAGCAAAATGTTTACTTTGGTTTCACACAGTTGTAGTAATGGCGAGTTGTGTTTATTCACCTCATCGCGTTAAAATCACCTTCTCGTGTTGTGTGGGAACACTTGCAGCGAATGTACTAAAGCGAGGAAAGCGCTGCGAGGCGAAAATTTGCGTTTGGTCTATACCCGCAGTTGCTATTAAAACTGGGTTTGTTATTAGTTATTATTTTAATCTGAAAAGAAAAAAATGCAAGGGCATTTCAGGGGCAAGGCATGTTGAACTGGGGAGATGGTGAAATATGACCCATATGAAGGAATGTTTCATTACAGGTAATATCACACAGGTTTCCCCAGGTCATGTTGGGGTCATTTGCTGAGCTAAAGCAAGTCAAAGCTGACAGCCTGTGACAGCCTTTTTAGGTCAGTTTCTCCTGTCTGGTTATTTACCACGCTGTGTTTGCACTCTGTATTACTGTTGCCTGTCTCTCTAGGCCAGGATTCAATAAACAATGCTGCATAACACATCCAGAGGGGGCTGTGTTCTTTTCACGCAGTGCTGTTAGTACCTGTGTCTGTCACACACAGTCTAAGACCACCTGTAGTCTTGATCCTTCTGGTCTTGTTATCTTGAAATGAGTGTACAACTGTGTGCTTCCTCAAGGCAGAAAGCCTCAGGTTCTTTGAGGGATGAAGAATGAGTTGAATAGGTGTACCTCCTTTGAAAGCTTCAATGATGTTTCCATCCCCTGATTAGTTAATTGAAGGATTTGCTGTAATCTCAAACTTGCTCAGTGGGGGCATAGGCAGCAAAAACAGTCTTATATTCTTATAAAACAGAGAAATCAGCTGTTATAATGACTCTCAAAAGAGTGTTTCCAACCTCTACCACAATGTTGAGCAGTGAACAGTTCATTTGGCTTTCTCCTAATACAGCTTATTTATTTATTCTTTACATTATTATTGTTGCTGCGGTGTATGTAGCTCCTTTCAACTTGCTACATTTTTTGTTTTAATCTGTTATAGGAACCGTGCTGCATCGGTCCACCAGATGCCCTTAAACTTTCCCTCCTTTCCACATCACCTGAATGCATTTACATACTTGGTCCCACGTCTCTTATCAGCACCACAGTTTCCTGACCTTCCCTGCGCCCCTGTTTACACTCTCCCTCATCAGCCCTACAGTGCTTAACCAGCCCTTTCGCGCTCACTTCTTGCCAGATTGTCCAATGTTATATTGTTGTGTGGGTCATGCGATGGGTCTGTGGTTGTGTTTTGTTTACCTGAATGTTTCGGGCCTTTGACTTTTGATAGTCGCCTGCATTTTGGAAACTGCTGTAATCCAGTTACCCTGCTGTTATCTGTGACAGAATGATCGGCCAGGTATGGACACAGCAGATGGATGTTTTGAAGACGAACGGCATGATTTGTCTTACGTCCTCCTGTGCCTCAAAGGTAGCTCAAGGAGGGCCCCCAGTATAAAGAGGCAGCTTTGACTTTGGCCTTTACTCTGGCCCACACTTATCTCTAGTCACCTCTAGTCAGCTGCTCAGCCTCCAGTCTGCTAGCAGCCTGCCTACCTCATGAGCCTGCAACCTGCCTCTCCAGAGCAGCCTGCCTGTATTCCCTAAACCTCCTGAACCTTTGATGAAACAAGAGTCAACCTGAAGTCCAGCAGCATGGAGTCCCAAAGAGAAGGAGGGGTCCTCATGGCAACCGATTGGGTCCTGTTACCCTGTTGAACAATGTTGGCATACAGTTTGACAATCTATTTTCACTGTTACGAACCAGGAAACTGACACTAGATGAGCTTGACTAACCTGGCTGACCAGGCCAAGCTGACTAGTACTCTACAGCTGATAGACAACGGCTGGTGCTTCGCCAAAACTTTCCTGGTAAAACTCTAGAATTTCTGTTCCACTCCTGCGAATAACACTATTTTGACAGAACCACGACTCGAACTTGTGGATGTTATTCCGCACATTCGGTCTCGGTTTCAGAACCATTACAACCTTAGTAACTTAGTAAAGGTATGTACCCATTGCATTTAAGTGTCCACTAGTAAGTGATGCCTATAAGTAAGTAGAGCCTTGCAACTGAAGCACAATGCAGCTATGCTGTCATCAATAATGTTGTTATACATATGCTTTTCCTGCTGTGACATTTAAAAATGTACCGTTTTCAAGTGTCAGAGAAGTTGACTACCAAGTGATAGCCTTGCCATATTAAAATGTCATTTTTGAAAAACAGAAGTTTGGCTTTTGTTTTCTTTGTAAGTTGTTTAATGTTGCTTTGAAAAACCCATGTGTAAAAGGGGGTAATCCTCTGAACCTTTTTAAAGTTGACATATTGTGCTGATGGGTATTAAAAATGATTCGCCCCAGTAGCTGCCTCTAACTTTGATTCAGTCACTTCAAAGTGCTTTTTCATGTGGTGTTCTCTTATTTTGTCCGCCCCCTGTTGAGTCTGACCACAGTCAAAACCAATATGCTGCTGGAGAGAAAAGTAGAGAAATAGTGAACATAATGGGAATAAGTGATGATGGCAGGGGACATATAACGTAAGACAAGTAGATGTGGTTAATTCATTCACATCTCTAATACCTTTCTTGTTTGTCCACAAGAGGGAGCGGATGGGGCAGCTCAGCTTTGCCAATTATACTTCTATATCATAACAGATGGACCTGGGGGGGTTGTGGGGTAGGCTGAGGTTTCCCTGTTGGTTAGAGGGGATTAAATGCTAGAAACTAGGGAGGGGAACTAAAAAAGGGGAGGAATAGATGGAGAGTATAGGATAGAGTTTATGGCAGCCAACAGCTGATTGGCTATGACTGCCAGCCAATGAGTGGTAAGATAAGAGTAAAGCGACTGGAAGGGTGATTAGATCTATTAGCAGCTGGGGGAAGGGAGTGATGAAGCAAGGGGTTAGTGTGTGATGAGTGTGTTTGTGGTTTTGTACTATATTAATGACCAGAAGGAATTAATGCATGTGGTAAATGGAGGACCCTCATAATTACAGTGTGTGTGTGTGTGTGTGTGTGTGTGTGTGTGTGTGTGTGTATAAGGCATAAATATATCATCCATAACACATGAAAATTGTTTAATTTCATTAAAACATGAATATGCACTTCTCAGTTTTCAGATGTCATTATAAAGGTTTTCATACAGATGTAAATTTTTTGTACATGTAAGAATAAAAAGCTGTAATTACCATAACATAATAAACATGAAGTAATTAACATAACAAGTAGAAATTGCTTTTTATATCCACTCTGTCATCTCTCCTTTTCTCTTTCTGTACTACCTTCCTGTTTCCAAATCCTTTCATCTCAGCTCTTTTGTTTCTTTTCTCATACGCATCATATACATGTGATATCTGTCTGCCTCTTTCCCTCTGTCTTCTTGCTCTTCTTTTTGCAATTGATGCATCTTACCTTAACAAGATCTTTGTTGGGAGCTGCACATGCGCAGTTCCTAATTAAGGACTACTAGGCAATTAGAAACATAGTAGGGCAGGTTGCGAGAAGCTAGTAAACCAACCCTCGGTTCAGCTGTACATGTTCCCCTTACCGGCTTAGTAACATGGACTGGAGCAAGAGTTTCAGAGTGGTGAGTTATTCATCTGTAACAAAAGTATCTTTCATCCATAAAGTTTTAACTGAGCTCTGTCTCAACATCACAGTAACGACGTTATGCCCATTGACTGCCTGGAGGGTAGCTAGTGTTTTGAAGGGAGTGGAGAAGCAGCGGGCAGACGTCTTGTCACTGTGTGCTGAAGCTCAGTGTGTTTTTGAGGGCGTGTCAGACTAGCTGCTTGGCGAGCGGTATGATGCACATTTGCTGTGACGTCACAGAGAACAAAGCGAAAAGGCTGGACTAGAAACAAGCTTTTTTCCAGCGGTTCAGAGCAGAGGTTTCTGTGGGAGATAGGAACTTCCTTTAGGCTTCTTTAATGCCAATTAAATGTTCCAGTCTCTGTAATAATTACTTCTCAAAAATACAAAAGAAACCCTGTCATCTCAAATATCCCCAATCAACTCAACTATCTCAGCTGAAATTCACCAAATTGTGAAGCCAACTGTTAACGAAGGCTTGGGGATCACCTCTAAGGTCTTTACAATTAATATTACATAATGGCATTCAGTCACCATACTGACCTATATGCTGCAGCAATGTAGAAAAAACCCTACAGGATGCATTGTCTCTTGCTTTAAGTAGAAAGCAGATGGTCCTCTAGTTAGTTAAGTAGCATCCATCCTGCTAATTCGTCCAGTTATGCCAACAGCTGGTCAGAACAATGACAGCAAGCAGGAGGCTTCAGGCTCACCAAAGCTGTATAGTCCAGCTTTTCAAACATTCTTAGACATGTTTTTTGGACATATATCCTGTACATGTAGCGGGAAAAGACTTGCAGGCAATACTAGCAACACCACAATTGCACATACTATATGTTAAAGGTTATATTTTTTATTCAAAAATGCCTAATCAGAGCCAGAAAGCTGGCTGTTTGGGTGGAACTACTTTGCTTAACAAGCATCTGAAATAATCAGACTGAATTACTGTACACCAAAAACACAGAAAGAGGTGATCCGGGATGTATTTTGCCACATTAACACAGTAAAGTGGTTTGTTTATAGAGATTGGAATATAATAAGTGATAAAATAGAAAGGAGAAGAAAAGAGAAGCAGAGGCTAACTGAATGTAGGAAATAATGCCACCGAGGTACACATAGATATGCACACAAAAAAGGTTGATGAGCTGCAGGCAGGTGAGGAAGCGCTGCCACCAGAGGTATTTGGCCATACTCTGCCCCAAAGCTGCAGTACAGATACATCTCTACATGGACCAGGGAGTTGATCAGACCAATCAGGAAAGCTATGGGCCAACACATGTGATGTGTAAAACATATAATGTGCCAGTGTGTGTTCTCCTGTAAATGGAAATAATCTGCACAATTTGTTCTGTTTCCATGATATTTTTGTGAGACTGGGCTGACGTGGGTGGGTTGACGTGCACTCACACTGGCCACCAGCCACATATTTCACCCCGGCCCACCAGCTGAAGATCATGGTGGCGTGATGACAGCCGTGAAGGAAGGTCAGCTGACTCTTGTTCTCCCTCAGGATAAAAAATATCTGAACCACACATAAATAAAGGCAAGCACGATCTGCAGGTACAGAAATACATGCACAGGTAAGCAGAAGTTCTACCACTTTATTTGGAAGTTGCTGTAAATACTTTGTGAGTTTTAAATAAGAAATTGAACTGAAAATCTACATAACCCTTTACTTATTTTCATCTCCTTCCATACTCAAAATGTCAGTGAGCTCTATAACTTTGGAGAGTTGTAGTGGGTGGGATTGGAACAGTGGATACAACACATGCTTTTGGTGTGAGAGACCTGGTTCAGTTCCCACTGTGACACATCCACCAATGTGTCCCTGAGCAAGACACTTAACCCCTACTTGCTCCAGAGGTGTGCGACCTCTGACATACAGGTGAAACTTGAAAAATTAGAACATCGTGCAAAAGGTTAAACTAATATATTATATAGACTCATTGCATAGGGAGATATTTCAAGCCTTTATTTGATATAATTTCAATGATTATGGCTCACAGCTTATGAAAATCCGAAATTCAAAATCTCAGAAAATTTGAATCTTGTGAAAAGGTTCAGTATTGTAGGCTCAAAGTGTCACACTCATTAATTGGTCTCTCAGTCTGGTTCAGTGGAATTCACAATCATGGGGAAGACTGCTGACCTGACAGTTGTGCAGAAAACCATCATTGACACCCTCCACAAGGAGGGAAAGCTTCAAAAGGTAACTGCAAAAGAAGTTGGAAGTTCTCAAAGTGCTGTATCAAGGCACATTAATAGAAAGTTAAGTGGAAGGGAAAAGTGTGGAAGAAAAAGGTGCACATGCACATGCAGCAGGTATGCACATGCAGCAGGTATGAGCGTAGCCTGGAGAGCATTGTCAGGAAAAGGACATTCAAATGTGCGGGGGAGCTTCACAAGGACTGAGGCTGGAGTTACTGCATCAAGAGCCACCACACACAGACGGGTCCTGGACATGGGCTTCAAATGTCGTATTCCTCTTGTCAAGCCGCTCCTGAACAACAAACAACGTCAGAAGCATCTTACCTGGGCTAAGGTAACACCCTGTAATTTTGACTGTTGAATAATTTGTTTCAAGAAGAATGGGCTATTTTTAAAATGTAATTTTAGGATACTGTTGCTGCTTATTTCAGATATTTCAGAAAATATTTTGACCAAGGTTTAAGTTTACAAAACCTCTGAATGGACGATTTCTAGAGCGGAACCTATCTACAAAAGTATGATGTAGTAGACCAGAGGTGCAGCTAGGAGGGACTGCACAATCCCACTCAAAACATCTGCATTCAGCCAGGTCGTCTTTTCATTCACAGCATCACATCAATGGAACTCAGTACCACCATTAATTAGAGAGTCCCGATCCTACTACTCATTTAAGAGTAATGTTAAGAAATGGCTTATTGAAAATCAATACTGTCAACACTGACGCTGGTCCCTTTTAACCTTTTGTCTAGATTATAAATAACTTTATTGTATTATAACAGTTTATTATTTTAGGACGCCTAATAACATCTGGCTAAGGGACTGCCGATGAAAACTAGCCTGTGGCTAACTCGGGTACGCTTACAATGTTGATCAGTGTACACTGTCCCCTTTTCAAATAAACAAATAAATGAAAAAAAAACATTTTGTCAGACACAAATTGGCAGTGAATGAGTTAAATCCCTTCCTGTTTCCCTGATGGCTCACACAATAGACAGGGCACAGAAATACTGTATCCCCTGATATTTACATTTGGCTGACCTCTTAGCCAATGAGAATTTTTTTTAAAAACCTGAAATGAACCTGCAGGAACAAGGCGACACAACACTGATATAGTATTGCCTTTTAAGTTGATATTGTTTGCAAACAGTTGCCTATTTATACATCCAGCAGGGGTGAGGCAACATTAACATTCATTTGGAGTTGTGTTTTGCCCACATTGCTAATATAATATAATATATAGCCAATATTCAGCTTTTTAATTGTTAAATAGTCACCAGCTACTGTATACGCAAACTTTAACCAGTTTGGAGTGTTTTCACTGCTGCAGCCCAAAACAACATTAATAGAGTAGTGAAGCAAAACAGTAAAGTTGTGTGTTACAAACCAAAAAATGTGCTGAAAGACCCTATAAAGCTCTGTAGCGCTCAGGGGGAACTGTCCGGTGATTAGTCTCAGTAGTTCGTCACTATGAGCAACCCTTTCTACATTAGCAGAAAAAATATTGATTATGGCATCTTTAAAGAATAATGTCAACATTTGAACTCTGGAGACGTGAATCTTTTTGCACCTGTTTTTGTTGCATATTTTACAGCTTCTGAAACTTCATTCCAGCTTGGATGATTTAGGTTTTCATGATCCAATTGTGCCTTTCATTCTGCATGTCAACAACCGTTTGGAGGTTGCTCACATGCAAAACCCTAAACTTACTCTACATTATGCTTCACTGACCTGTTACGTCCATCCCTTACAGACATCCCCACATATAGTAAAATAATGCCCCATAGAACATGTATGCAGACAGGCAGACCATTGCAAAGTTGTAAACTATCAGGACGTGTTTAAATGTGACTGGCCACCACCAGCTTTGGTCCGCCCATATAATGGCCACGTAGCACAGAACGATACAGCTGATTGGCACAGAACAGATCAGTGCTGTCTCTCCTCTTGTCTAGACAGAGAAAACCAAAGACTGTGTTTATGTCTGACAAGAATATTACATTTCATATTGAGAAATATGTGAGTTATAGCATTAATAAAGTGAAAATAAAGACTTGTCTCCATTTTACAGAATCCCTAAGTACAATAATTTCAATTTCTGACACGTAGTGAGACCCTGGTAACAGTGAGATGGAAACACATGAAAAACTGAACCAAAACAGCATCTTCAAAATAATATCTGGAAGAGGTACGACTCAAAATAAATGGCTGATACAATACAGGAAAGGCCCTACAATCTTTGAAGGCCAAAAATGGGACATTTATGCACACAAGTATTTTAAGATGCCCCTGAAGAGAAAATATTTGCAAGAGATCTTTCTTTCTTTCACAGAGAGTGCTGCAGCTTTATGGATTTTAAATTCAAAAAGGAATCATGGCTGAAATAATTACCACAAACACTTGATGTGTCTTAATGTTGGATGTTGTTGCTCATTTTCTTATTGTACAGTGAACATGTAATGGCATTTTAATTATGTTTTATCATAACAGTGTATTTTAAATTAGAGATGGTATTTTCTGTTTCCTGCCAGCAACTAGAGATGTAAGTTAGCTTATAGCTAACCCTGGCGCAACCAAGAAGCTGCACACTGTCTCTGTCAAATAAATGACTAAATTAATTAATTTAATTTTAACCATGAAATTGTAGTATGTTTTTTATTTTAATTTGATTTAAATGTTTATTTATATTTATAATTTTTTTTAAGTCAATGGGGATTTGATCCAAACGCGGACCAAACAGGCAGCTGGTGCAGTACAATGATTTATTGTCCGCCAGTGAGCTTGCAGGCAGGTAGGAAGATAGACAGAGCAGTAGGCCAAAAACAGGTAACACAAGCAAGTAGCCAGAGACAGATCCACGAAACTGAAACTACAAATCAAAAACAAAAGGCTACAGAGCACAAGGCAACTTTGCAGATGGCAAACAGGATAAACCAACAATTAATAAATGACATGAACTGGTGTATATGGTGAGTGGCTGATTAAGGAATTAGTTGCAGGTGCAGAGAGGGCAGAGTCAGCCAGGTAATTTCAGGGTTGAAGAGGAACGTGAGAACAGGTGTGTAGTCGGGTTATTTTGAAACATAGCTTGGGTGTGGCAACCTTAATCAGGGTCAGAAAGTAGTGCAAAAAAGTCTTCTGGTGATACTTAAATGGAAAAACATCAAATTAAAACTGTTTGTAATGGGATGCAAAAAAGTCTTTTTTGCATTTGGTATTAGCAGAGTGAAGTATTATTACAAAACAACTGACATTTTGTAGCTTTCTGTATTTCACATGTTCATAAATGACACCCTCCTTTGAAAGGTCTGAAGTAAAGAAGAACACTCCACTGCAAATTTGATTAAGCCACCTAGAGATAATCTGCATTATAATTCAAGGATTATGTTCACTAATCCAAACGTATCTCCTGATAATGGATAATAAGTAATAATCCTCTTGATGAATGACTGCCTAATGTGGACGACAGTATGAGTTTTCATGTATGATTAACATAATGGCAGTGCTGCCATCTAGTGTTTGCAGATGAAAGCTCTGCACACAGCAGGTCAGGTCAGTTTCTCGCAGCAGTACACTCGTGGTCAAAGGTTTTGAGATGGCAGCCCATTCTTGCATAATCAACTCTTGGAGTTTGTCAGAATTTGTGGCTTTTTGTTTGTTCATCTGCCTTTTGAGGATTGATCACAAGTTCTTAATGGGATTAAGGTCTGGGGAGTTTCCTGGTCCTGGACCCAAAATTTTGTTGTTTTGTTCCCCCGAGCCACTTAGTTTCCACTTTTGCCTTATAAAGTGGAAAAGTGATAAAGTGGTAAAGTGCTCCGTCACGTCGGAAAAAGCATTGTTTGTCACCAAACTGTTTTTAGATGGTTGGGAGAGGTTGGTCTCCGAGGATGTTTTTTTTTTTTTTACCATTCTTTATTCATGGCTGTGTTCTTAGGCAAAATTGTGAGTGAGCCCACTCCCTTAGCTGAGAAGCAACCCCATACATAAACCTCTCTCCTTAAGGTTCTTGATGATCCTTTTTTCTTTTGCAAAGAAGAACATTGCAATTAATTGCTATTCATCTGATCACTCTACATAACATTCTGGAGTATATGCAATATCACAAAAACTGAGGCAGCAGATTTTGTGAAAATTAATATTTGTGTCATTCTCAAAACGTTTGACCGTGTCGGTATATTTCAGACAGAGCTGAGATGCATGTGTATTGGTGTCTTTTGTCAGGACTTGAGCTCCCCCTTGTGGTGTTGGTCAATTACTCAGCTGTGTTGTGGTTTTGGTTTTTAGATGTAGAAACTCCAATACAGTCTTTTGATAAGAGACAACAGTCTCAGTACAGTACTGAACATCGGTAGGGCGCTCGGTCTCAAATACAGAGTCAGCCTTTCTCCTGACTGTTCGGGAAACATTCCCCTTAAGAGTGGGGGTCACAGAGGTCACCTCCTTGGTATTGTCTCTGGGAGTTTTAATGAACGAATGAGTAGTTTCACAAGTAAAATTAAACATAATTAAAGGCTTTGAAACATCATATAAGGAGATAAAACTTACAAAAGATATAATTGAACAGTTAAATAAATTAATAATCTTGCAACTTAACATAGTTTTTGTGTATAGGGAGATGGTTGCACTGGAAGAAAGGGTTGCAGAAGGTAGATTGTCTGTGCCTCTTCCTCTTCTCCTTAACATCTTAGTGGATCAATGTCTCACAGCTTCTAGGAGTGGACAGTGCTCTCACATTTTCTTTTACTGCTTCCCAGCACACAGTGACCCAGTCTCAGTGCTTCCTAATGTCCACTCACTCTCCTGATTTCAGAATCCAGCTGAGGACATTTTATGCACCCATTTGAGGCATAGATCTTTACTTTATACCTCCTGTCCAGTGAGCAGTGAGCAAAAACAAATGTACATAGTCTTTTTAAAAGGGAACCACAAATAAATATGTTTGTATCCAAGCGTTTTGTTTACCATTCATCACTGAATGTAAGTGGAAGCACTTATTACTGTATTGACACAAGCAGCAGACTGAGTGGATTAAGTAGTCCAGCCAGGCCAGGCATCTACAACCCGCTGAGGTTTATTAAGTAGGTTTAAGACCTACAGCATTTCTAAATAGAAATGTAAAGCAATCTGCAATAGTTAACAAGAAACACAGTATACAAAGCTTTACTGTTCATTCTATCTGGTGTTAGGACAGAAACATGCACCTCATCATGGGGAAGGATGACAACAAAGGAACTTAAGTTGCATTAATTACGGCTAACTTAGATCTGCAAAAATTGACATATGCTGAAATATTTCATGTGAAGTCTTTTTTGTCTATCAACCTTTTCATCTCAGGAAGAAAGCAAATCTATTAAAACTATTACTTTAATGTCTCTCTCCTGTGAAAAGGGATTACTCTGTTTTATGTGAAAGAGAAAAAATTTTTCTCCCATCTCCAATTACATGAATTGTAAAGGTACCTATCATAACGCTAAGAGACACCAAATGTATTTCTTTTTAATGGAGAACAACAACCTAAAGGTCTGTTCTACATTCAGGTAATTAATCACAAGTAAAGTTTTAAATCTACAGCAAATGTGTAAAATGTATTAAATAGGGCAATGTACATTTGCTGTTGTGATTTATAACATCTTACGATTTAATTGGATTAGTATCCTAATCTAATTTATTATACCCCCCTTTCAAAATACTTTCAAGTGAACAAAGGACATCACTTGAAACTCTTAAAACCTTTGTTATATGTAAATAGTAATGTAGTAGCACAGCATATCACTTTCAGATCCTGCACAGACGGGCTTGGCAGAAGCAGAAATGAACATGTTTGAACAGTAATCTGACTGATGTCTTCTCAGCAGCAGTGTACAACACCCTCTGACTCTGTTTGGGTGACAGGAACCATCAGTCCATCCAATCTCTCCACACACATCCATCTAAAGCCTCCTGCAGACAGGTTTTATACCATAGACTTCATTAATGCGAGAGCACAGAGTAGGACTGACGACGTCATCCACACAGGGGAGTGAGGTGTGGAAACAGCTAACAGAGAAACCACAATCTGATTACCGCTTAAACAGATTCAACCACCCAGCAAACTGATGTTTACCACTATGTTCTGCTATCAAAATAAAAATATTTCACCCGTCCTAACTAACCTAAGCTGAAAGAATCAAGTAAAAACACTAGTAATTTAATTGGCACCCTAATTATCCACCATTATGATTGTGGTTTCCGGACTGCTGATGATGAGTGTGATGATGCTTATCATGGTGGTGGTGATGGGGATCACGAGGGTCATGGTGGTGGTGATGAGTTGGCACAGGAGTTGTGTCTCCCTCATCTAGATAATCAGTGCCCAATTGAGCTGTGTGTGTTGTAGCTGTCTGGTTAACTTGCGTTGTCCCGTTCTGCATGGTGCTGTTTTTGCCAGTTGGTGAAGTAAAATTACCCTGGGGAAGACAAAACGCGTCATAATTACTTTCTAATGTTCTAGTTTAAAGCAACATTAATTGCATTTACACATCTAGCAGACATGACACAACATTATCATTCACTTGGAGTTTTGTTTCGGACCAACTTTCTCTTAGCTCTGTTATGGTTTCCACCAACTCCTCAGATATTTAACTGGCTCCTTTCTTAGCTCTAAATGCTAAACGCTAAATGCTTTGCTATGTTCAGCATAGCAAAGCATTTAGCTAATATGTCTGTGTGCTGTTTGGTGCTGGGCAGGTAGTGTACAATTGGTTTATCAGAGCATTTTTTTTCCAAACTAAAAAGAACTGCCTGCTGCTGGGAACAAGGTTAATGTGGGGCAGAGTTTGCAGGATGGAAAAACAAAACAATGAGTGAAAAGAAGATAAGAAGATAAGTCAGAGGCTGTGAAGTGCAGAGTTGGGTGATAATTCTTTGTGGGTTGGTCACAGTGAGCAACCATTTTCACACTTCACATAGTCATTTAAACTATTGTTAATATTGATTAATGTGGTTTTAACTCAAAAAGGGTTTGGCATTTTATTTTGGATTGAGTGAGTAATTCATACTAAACCTTGACAATCAATTGTGTGTGTGTGTGTGTGTGAAAGCATTTGCATGTGTGTATTTTGCGATTACTCACAGTGCAATTGCAGATGTTTCTTAGATATGTGGCTCTGACTGCAGCCTCTACGTAGGGGTAATGCAGGAAACTGTAAGGCAGCACTATATGGTAGGTGAGCAGACCACACCTGGAGAAAAAGGAGAGAGAGAATGAAAATGTAGATGGGAATCTCTGCAATTTGATTGGTGCTTAAGATTAATTTGAAATATCATTTGTTTTCAATTAATCTAATCTGCTCATTTAGTGAGATAAATCATAGTTGTGCTTTTGCAATCTTTCATAAGAGCGACCTCTATTTTATAATACGGAAATAGGTGATTGGAAGTATGAACTATTAATGCATAGCACAGTCAAAATCATGACCCTAAAAACTGGGAAGCCAAGGGTGCTGGGACTAGTACTAATATTTGAGCTGAAACATATGGGGGTTTGACACAAATCATTTTTTAATGGAACTACGTCTTGACGAGGTGACTTGCCTTACCTATCATAGACTAGAAAGTCATCTTTGTCACCATCCAGAGCATCCCACACGTCATTTTGAAGGGGAGCCTGCTGGTACACAGGAACATCAGGGGGTGCTCTTCTCTTCAGCTCCCAGTACATGGCTCTGGACTTAGCCTCACGTTCATTTACTATCATAAAAGACACCTCTGTCATGTTGCTGCGGTTCAGCTTGTCACGCAGGTTTCCAATCCTTAAGAGGGGCCGACAGAGAAAGAGTGAAAGCTGGGTACAAGGTCACCTCACCGCTAATCCAGACACTACAGACAGCAACTATTAATCAAAATCAATGCAGGAGGAGTTCGTAAAGGCATTTTTATCCACCTCACCAATTGTGTTTTGCTTTTGATCACAATGTAAAATATCTATCTATAATTTAATCTTTAATCTGTTGAGCCCTCGTTAGGTTGAGACCCAGAAAAGAATACAATATAATGGACAGATAAGACAGAGATCTTTACTTTGGTCCTCTCTTGGCAGGTTGTATTGCCATCTTCGCCGAGAAGAGAGCTGTATGAAGGTGTGTGTTTGTGTGTGTATTAGAGCTGCAGTGGGTCACAAGGTTAATCCTTCAAAACTTCAATCATGAAATAGCCATTTCAAATTTTTCATAATGAAGAGCGCCTTATTTCCCGTATTTTTTTTAATTCATCTTCCAAACAGCAGCATCTTTGACATTTTCCAAACTTCTTCTTACCCCTCCAGAGAACGTCCAGAGTCATGTAAATAATTATGAAGAACTTCAGTCATCTCAACCAAAAACATCACTGATATCTGAAATTTAAGCTGCTAAATGGAATTAATTCATTTTATTATTTTCCTACTGTGACAATTCAAAATGTCTGCTGTGAAAAAGCACTATTCAGGTTAAACGTAGTGAAATGTTATCTGCGCCCTCTGATATTTTTCACATTACTGATATATGCCTTTTAAACTATTAAATTGTTTCATGAAATCGTGTTTCTTACTTGGAGGCCTGCGTGAGACAGAATTGTCAGGTGGCCTTCAGTAGTGCCACCACAACCACATTTCCCAGCAGGTCTTGCATAGGTGCGCGTCCCCTTATCTTCCATTCGGGGGCAGGTTTGCAGATCCTGGAGGCGTCATTGTCCCCCTCCACAAACACACTGACATGGGAGGCCCACAGCAGCCCTGGCAGGGCCGTGTACAGCCACAGCGACGAGAGAGAGCGCATTGTCCCTCCCTGGCTGCCTGGACTGAATGTACCTAACGAGAAAGACGTGCAGTAAACCATGTTTGATCAAAAGGTACTCTGTGTATTGTCAGGTGCTACATGGAGCCTTTTTTAAAAACATCCACTAACTGTGGCCAAATTTTAAGACATGCATATAATTAAACAAAAAAATCTAAAATAGGGATTAAATAAAGAACATTTTTCACAAAACCTGTGCCATAGCCTCTGCACTGTATATTATTGCACTCACAACGACATTAATGCAGTGTGTAGAATACAGTACAGTGTGGGGTAAAAGAAGATTCAGTCTTTGGCAGGATTCCCGTGCTCTGAACCAAATGGCCAGTCAGTCTGATCCCAAAATAATTAAAAAAGTAAACCCTCATTGTCTCTCTCATCACATGTGGAGATAATTTGCAAAAAGAATGCATTATGGGGTAAACAGCCAACAGTGAGAAGAATGTCGGGGGCAAATGGACAGACAGGCTGGCAGGCAGGAATACAAAGAGACACTGGGACAGCAATATTTACAGCCACAGTGGCATCCAAAAACTATAGTCTCTACAAACAGATAAATTAGCCTTTAAGAAGCCTAAAAGTTTAGTTATTCATCGTCATATTTGATAACAATCAGTTGATCAATGTGTGGAAAACAACCCCACAGGCTCAGTTTTACCAACATGAAAGAATGGCATTTGTGTCCTATTGGCAGTGGCTACCTACTGAATTCAGATTATATTAAGTGTCTAAAAATCCATTAACACACCGTAAAATTAATTATTTTGAAACTAAGAATAATTTTAGGGAAAAAAAACTTCCCCTCTGACTCAAAAACTTATTTTGAAAAGAAAAACAAAAAAATCGATTACAATTGGTTAGCACGTCTTTTAATTTACTTTTCAAAATAAAAGTGATTATTAAGATTTGAGCCCCGCAATATAACTCTTACCTCTGTCCCCACTCTGTCCTGTGATCCACATAAACAGACAGTAAACCCCTGTTGTTTTTAAAGCCTGTGGGGGTTGACTAGGCACTTCCCCCAAATCAAAGAGAGAGGGAGAGCGAGAGCGAGAGAGAGAGAGAGAATCTGTCTCTCTTAATCTTAAATACATTAAATTCAGATACTGGAGCACTGATATACTCTAAATATGTACAAGTTGCAGACAAAACATGGTAAAACCCTTGTTGTCAAAATATTGAACGTATCTAAATAACCAGCGCAAACAGACCTACAAAGGGGAGTCGTGTTATGTAAGAATCATAACAAAGGAGATGAAAAGCTGCAGTGAAGCTAATAACATTACTGATAGCTGCATTCTATTAAGCTTTACCAATTTCTAAGCCCTGGCATTGTGCATGCTGACTCACTGTCTGTCGTGGCTTACTGGGACACTGAAATGTAGCTGAGCTATAGTTGGTGTTAACAGTAATTGCTGTGCCACATAATTATAAACAGTATAAACTAATAGCCCTGCTTTTTTGAAGTTGGTATACAACTAAATCTGCATATTTTACTGTTACAGTCTAACAATAAATCAAACTGCAATGCCAACTTAGCAATATATATATTTTTTTTTTTAAATTTCTGTGTTGTTATCACATCACCACCTGTAATGTATTGTCATTTCTGTGGAGCTGGATTCTTCATTTGAGTCACTATTAATCCTGGTTCTTTACTTAGTTAATGTGCAACATAAATTTAATATAAACTTTTATAAATGCATCATTGTAACTTCTCTCAATCTGATATATCACTCAATTATTGAGTTTTAGCTGTCTAAATTGTAATAACGTTGATGATCCCCTGACTTTTCCTCTAGCGCCATCATCAGGGCCAATATTTAATTGGGCCAAATATGTATTTACCATCCGCCTAAGCTGTACTTTATGCTTAGAGCTTATTAGCAAATGTTAGCATGAGAACACGCTAAACTAAGATTGTAAACAGCTGCTAAACATCAGGATGTCAGCATTGCCATTGTGTTGGCATGCTAACATTAGCAGTTAGCTCAAAGCCTTCCCTATAGAGCTGCTAGCGCAACTGTTGTTTGTTTACCATCAAAATAGATTATCGTATGTGACATTGATCTGATTACTGAGCAATATTTACTTAACTGTGCGTAACTCATTCTTTTGACTGTATAGAGGTGAATGTCACCCTCTGACAAACAAAACCATAGTTCCACGTTTGTAAGAGGCCAAAATCAACATTCTGCAGGGATATAGGTCAAAGTGAAAGACTGACTGCAAAGAGTTGTATTGTGGGTTTAAAGCAATAGATATAAACTGTTCTGTATACACGTATGTGAAGCTACAGTACTTTCATGTGTTGGTTCACAAATCTGTATGCAAAATTTGACACTTTGTATTAATCTTTCCACCTAAATGTTGTCCTCATTTTCCAGTTCAGCTCAGGTAACAAGTCAGGTAAGTCACACGCAGAGCAAATAGCTAATCTCTCATGTGATTGGCTCAAAGTCCAACCTGGGCCAAAGTAAAATGTCATTCTTTAATGCTGAATAAAGATAACTTTACACACGTTATCTGGCCTGTGTGAGTATTTAACAACTAGAGTGGTATTAAAGACTTGAGGTAAAGGTTTGTTTCACTAGTGGAGTTGTGAGCTTTCATTTCAATTCTATGTAACCATTGTAGTGACGGCAACAATGCTGTATAGTCATAACGGTGAGCTGCGGGATGTGCATTGCAGATTTACATACACCGTGCCTTTTGATATAGTGAAATGTCTCTCACATTCACACGCATGAAAAATACAGGTCATTCTTTATAATCATTTTATTTTCTCACAGCATATCCAGTATCTCACAGATACTAGATATCATGTGACTTGCTGTAAGTAGAGCAAGCTTTTCTTGATACCCTTTCGTGCTAAATACAACTGCATTGCAAATGTGTACTCTTTACAGTGTAACACAAGACAGGGCAAAGAGTCAAATATCCAACAACACTATCTAGTGTCGAATTACACTACCGGTAGTTATTAACCAATGGAGGGTTTACTTTTATTCCTTCGTGCTCCTTTCTATAAGTTGTCAATGACAGAAGATTTGGGAACCTTCCGGAAAAACAGCAAATGCAATGTTTCCCCATATGTGATCAAAATGGGTTATGGGGTGGTATGAGACCACTTCCCCGACCCACTATCCCAGTTGTGTACTACTGTTTTACACATACACACACCATCACATGATAAATATTCTGGGTGAATTTGAACAAAAAATAAAAGCTTGCATAAATGTACAGGAAACTTTTTACAGTGTAACATTTGCATGCCACAACAGCCCTCATACTATCCAAATACTCAAGCTACCTAACCAAAGATGAGCTTAACTGCTCTCAGTACATTTGAGTATCTCAAAAACTACCAGGGTTTTATTGTGCGAGCAAACACCGTCAGACGAACTTCTTAACAGCTTTAAACACGAGCAGCAAATACAACAGGCTTTGTGCAAATTATTTCTACACTTTCCACACAATGCCACACTACGGTAGTCCACTTTGTCACAGACTTCATCGTTCATCTCCTCACATGTTGCAGCACATACTGTAGCTCAGCATCTTCATGGTAAGACACACCATACACATAAAGCTAGACGAACTGCAAGCCCCGGCATCTCACAACAGTGGAGCAAAGCCATGTCTTAGAGGTGCAGATCCCAAGCACAACCAGGTGACAATGCAAAGGAGTCAACTCACTATCGCTGTCAAGCGAAGCATACATTTACATTGATGCTTAAGTCCTTCTTCATCTTCCCATCGTTACTTGAAGTCAACATCTGCAGACGTGCGTCACAGCAAACTCTGCACATTCTTCCCTTGGTTAGAGTCAGTAATTCACGCAAACTGCCACGATCAGGACAAAACACCAATCAGTTCCTCCTCATCATTGTCGCCAACACCCTCTGTGGGACTGTCACAAGTGGCCATGAGCCCCAGGCCCAGCTCTGCCAGCTCCTCACAGCTCATGTCCGTCGTCATCATGATCTTAGTCTCCAGGCGGTTACACAGAGTCCTGTAGGAGGGCAAAGGGTATCCCAGCTCCCTCAAGTACTCGTAGCCTTTTGTCCCAACTGCACAGCGTATTTTTCGGGCCTTCATGATGGTCTCTGGAGACCAGACGGCACGTCGGGAGCGTTTGGTGAGGGACAGGGCGCGAATCTGGTCCTCATACAGAAAGTTCTGAAGACCCTTCTCAATCCGGTCGAGTCGATATAGACGTTTCTTCATCTCCTCTGCCTGAAAGAGACAGAAGAATGAGACGGTATGTTGGGGCTATTTACTGAGAATTCCCTCAGTGATTTCCTTTCTCAGATTGTTTATCTTAAATTGGAAGCTGCCCACAGTCAAAGTCTGATTATTACAACCAATAATCAAATAACTAGGGTCTGTAAGCTAACGTGAAGTAGAACTTGTGTAAAAAAAAAAAAAATTTTGATTTATTACTTTTTTCTCAACTAACACACTGAATGCATATTCACATGCAGCACATTGCCCCTTCAAAGAAAAAAAACAAAAACACAAGAAAGCAGTTTGTTGAAAGAGACACTAGCAGCCATCCTACCTCCTTCTGTAGCCTTGCAGTGTGCTGCATCTCCTGCTCCAGCTGTTTCTTGAGGAGTTGACACTGTGTGCAGGGCTGCCGGTCCTCAGAGGTCCGGTCTGCATCTTCCTCCTCCAGGCCGGCCAGAGGTGTGCGTCTGGCATATCCGTGGTCCCCGAAATTCAGCTCCTTCTCCACTGCAGACACAGAGCAATGTCCTACTAGCGTTATATTTCCTCGTTAGAATATGGTACATTTTACATGTACTTGAACTAAGAGACGTTACATGCTTTGTAAATATAATACTACTGAAAAACAGAACAATTTGCATAAACATGCTTTACCTGTCTTGTAAGTGCAACACGTATCTGTTTTATTAGGCTGCCATTAGTCTTATGGCCCTTTCAGATACAAAGCAATTTGCGTCGCGCTGGCTGCTGGCGACCACAGCACAACAGGCAGAGTTTTCAAAACTTGTATCAGGACTATACATCTAGTCATTCATTTGCTGTCCCAGTTTTCAGTCAGCAGAAAATGTTTTTACATCTCATGCTAAAAAGCAAGCGCTACTAGGCTCGCTAGAGACTCCCGCCCACATATCTGTTCACACAGCTTCCAGCCTGCACTCTGCACTCGAGTTCAGCTTTGTTTTGTATTAATTAAAATACGCTTATATTAGATTTGTTTATATTTGTAAAATATCATTTGACTGTTTAGGCTAAATGGAAACAGTATTTTAGATGAGCTTGATTGAAGGTGGTTGAAAGTTGAGTAGTTCTATTTACTGCACATCATGATTCCAGGTACCTGGCAGCTGGTGACACCTACACCACCATTTTCACTGTCTGTTTACTTGTTTTCACATTTTTTTATAGCATAGTGAAACTTCTGTTTAACTCTTATGTTATTGGTTTATACTGCATTCCCTATATTTATATATTTAAATGCCCTATTATTTTATTACAAGAAGCGATGTGCTGAGGCCAAGAAGAAACTCCTCCCAACCAAAGGAGATGTTCAACTAACACCTTTGACGAGCCAAAAGCCAGAATGCTTTTGGGATTCTTGCTGCACATTGGAGGATCTAACACCAGGTGGCTGGACTGAGCCCGGCAAAGGTGGATGACATTGCGAAAGCAACAATGATTCTTCATAACTCCACAGCAGAAGTTCCAACTGTAAGAACAGAACATCCCTGCACTACAAACATGCAAGGAGAGCGGGCACCAACTCCACCAAAGGGCCATAGCTGTACGGGAGACCTTCAACCGCTACCTGTCCTCTGCTGCTGGTTAAGTGCCTCGGCAATACAGCATAGCCTGAGGTGCCCACCTATAACCTCTGCAACCCTCACCTGCTGCTGGCTCTACCTCTTTTAAGAGCCGCTCACTTATTATTGAAAGAGCTGATTTCTATAAACATTAAACGAATGAAAAGCCAAATATATTATATGTATATGGAGCTTCAACAAAAGTTCAGACTTTAAACCCTAAAAGACAAGGCACACTAACTGCCACGTCACTTCATGTGAACATGTCAACATAAATCGCCTGTTATAATCATCTATCTATACTTCATTCACTGCCTCTCCTGATGGAAATACATACAACTCATCCACCCTCCTTAAAAACATATACATTACAGCCATTACTAAAATTAATATAGTTTATTTGCCATGTCTTGACACACAAATATTTGAAAATGTCACAATTTGTACACAGCAATGTGTGTTTTCCTATTCATTTGGAAAACCTTTTTTTAAACGCATTGTTTATACACTGAAAAAGGATTCATCATTGTTACATCTGAGTCAAAACACATAAAATGAACTCATAGTTCTGTTACAACATAACAATAACAAAACTCCTTAAACATTAAAGCTGAGCTCAACCAACAAATGATCAATGTTTTTCCTCAGGAAAAACTCAGCCCTGTGTAAATCTGTCATGAACTCTTATTTCACTTGACTCCTCTTTTCACACGACAGGTTTCTGAGACGTGGAGCTAGACTTAAAAGAAAAAGCTCCTCCTTGTCTACAGTCTTGTTGAGAACATTCCTAACCTGACACTCAAACTCATCCATCTGTCCTGCCGTTTTTGGGACTCAACTGATTCCTGTGGAGCTGGGGGTGCAGGGGTAGCCCGTGGAGTGCAGTATGCTGCTGGGACCTGAGATGCTGAGGTAGATGTTTGCTCCGGGGACACATCAGGAGCCAGAGATTCAGGGTCAGGCAGGGTCTCAGGAGATTCATCAGTGCCTAGAATTTAAGGGGTAGACAGGCCGCTGGGGGGGTACTTCGATCAGGTAAACAGTAATGGTTTCAGACGAGGTACCAGGTGGTGATGACTGAGCAGCCAGAGGTGACGAGGTAACCTGAGGACTAGAGGATCTCTTTTCTAGACATGTGGACATATTGGAGGAAGCGTGTTAACACATGCAAGAGTGATGCTGCCTATGTCCATTTCACATAACAACCCTATGCTATGTTTACGCATCTTGCTTACCTACAACAAGCTACCTGATTTAAAACACCTGACATGCCGACTTTACTGGAAATTTATTTTCATGATATTGCTTTCCTCCTGATGTCTCTGTATAACCGCAAACGTGTGTCATATAATTCCGGGAATTCAGACACACACAATATTAACTCTTTCTATTGGCCACACGGGTAATTGTCACAGCGGTCAAAATGCAACTAGGTTCGCCAAGTGCTGCACAAGCACTTTGTTCCGCAGTGCAAGCCATTGCAAATAATGAATTTCAGAGTCCAGCGGTGATATTGTCACGTTGTGTCTGCAAGGGCCTTTAAGCATAACTGTAATCATCAATCTGCCAAACCTGTTAAAAACCATTTACCTTGGGG
>JAPMOB010252066.1:0-10186 GCA_029875015.1 Lepomis gibbosus
ATTGGCCATTAGGATTGACAACCGCCTTCGCGAGCGACGCAGGGAGAGGTCAGGCCGCTCACGTCCTCCCAGTTACACTCGCTTTTCCTCATCACATCCCACGAAAGGTGAGGGCAGCCCTGAAGCAAAGACCTTGGAGACCTCTACATTGCCGCCCTCTGGTGAGGAACCCATGCAAATGGGGCGAGCCCATCTCTCCCCAACAGAACGTTTTTGCAGATTAAGAGCTGGGGAGTGCTTATACTGTGGAAAGCCCGGCCATCTCTGTGTTTCCTGCCCCGTGCGGCCAAAAGACGGAACTCATCAATAGAGGTGGGGGTATTGGTGAGTGAAAATTCTTCTTCCCCGTCACATTCTAGAATGCAGCTCCAAGCCACTCTTTGTGTTAATAAAGTAGAACTCCCCTTGCTTGCGCTTGTAGACTCTGGTGCAGATGACTGTTTTTGGATAAAGAATTAGCCATGAGGTCTGGAATCCCCGTTGAGACACTAAAAGCCCCTCTTACAGCTAACGCTATTGATGGCAGATTGCTGGCTGAAATTACCCAGCGTACCAAACCGGTAGTCCTAGTAGTATCTGGTAACCATAGAGAGGAGAGCCAATTTCACCTCATCCCCCCACTCACCACTGGTTCTTGGTTCCACCTGGTTGAAACGCCATAACCCCCATATTGAATGGGCTGAAGGGAGTTGTAAGTTGCAGTTCATTTTACCATTCAACCTGCCTGCAATCGGCACTGTGGTGGCTGCTGTGGCACCTTCTAGCCCTGAAAACCCTGATCTGTCCTCCATCCCTGTAGAATATCATGACCTGGGTATGGTGTTCAGCAAAGACTTAGCCCTCTCATTACCACCACACTGGCCCTATGATTGTGCCATTGACCTTCTTCCCGGGGCACCATTACCCACCAGCAGGCTGTACAACCTTTGTCTACCTAGATGACATTCAGATCACATTTCTCATGTCTGCCAGGTTCTTCAGCGGCTGCTGGAGAACAGACTCTTTGTAAAGGCAGAGAAATGTGAATTCCATGTTCCCTCTGTCAGTTTTCTGGGCTACATCCTTGAAGGCGGGCAGATGAGGGCAGACCCCTAAAAGATCAGGGCTGTGGCAGAGTGGCCCAGACCTACCACCCGCAAGGAGCTGCAACGTTTTTTAGGCTTCGCCAATTTTTACCGTTGTTTCATCCGGAACTACAGCAAAGTGGTAGCCCCCCTAACTAGTCTAACCTCTTCTTCAATCACCTTTTCCTGGACCCCAGAGGCTGATCAGGCTTTCAGTGAGCTCAAAAGACTTTTCACTACTGCTCCTATTTTAGTCCAACCTAATCCCTCTCTGCATAGTGGAAGTAGACGTGTCAGATTCTGGGGTGGGAGCCGTACTGTCCCAGAGGACCAGTCCAGATCAGAAACTCCATCCATGTGCCTTCTTCTCAAGAAGATTATCGCCAGCTGAACGGAACTATGATGTGGGTAACAGGGAACTCCTAGCTGTCAAACTGGCTTTGGAGGAATGGAGACATTGGCTCGAGGGGTCTGTCTGTCATCTGGTTTAAACCCCCAAACCAATGGACAAACAGAGAGAGACAATCAGGACCTGGAGGCCGCATTAAGGTGTGTCGCTGCCACCAATCCCACCTCTTGGAGCTCACACCTCACCGGGGTTGAATATGCTCACAACTCCCTTACCAGCTCGGTATGCCTCCTTTTGAAGCATCTCTCGGGTATCAGCCTGCCCTGTTCCCCTCACAGGAAGGAGAAATCGCTGTCCCGTCAGTCCAAATGCACTTAGCGGATGCATAGCGGACAGACGTCGGACCCCTGCTCCCACCTATCAGCCAGGTCAGAAAGTTTGGCTCTCTTCCAGGAATATTCCCCTTAAAACAGAGTCTAAGAAACTGTCCCCACGCTTCATTGGTCCCTATGAGATTGAGAGAGTTATTAGCCCTTCAGCGGTCAGACTGAAACTGCCTAAACCCATGAGGATTCACCCCAGCTTCCATGTCTCTCAGATCTCAGATTAAGCAAGTGTCTTTCAGCCCCTTGTGCCCTCCGCCCTCCGCCCCTCCACCTGCCCGGGTTGTTGATGACCACCCAGTATATACTGTCCGTCGGCTCCTGGGTGTTCGATGACGAGGGAGGGGGCTCCAGTACTTGGTGGATTGGGAGGGGTACGGCCCGGAAGAGAGAAGTTGGATTCCCCGGTCCTTCATCTTGGACTCCCGACTCATCCGTGAGTTCCATCGGGCGCACCCCGATCAGCCTGGTGGGTCGCCAGGAGGCTCCCTTGGGGGGGGGGGGTACTGTTGTGGTACTGCAGGATCTCCCCACTACTTTGTGTTCTTTTGTACCCCCCTGCCCTGTGTTTTCTGTCTGTCCTCCCTGTCTGTGTTTGGCTCCAGCGGCGCACCGGTCCACATTCCACTAATCAAGCTCCTGCAGTATTTCAACCCCAGTCCTCCTCACATTCTTCGCCAGATCGTCAGTTAACCACACGTGGTACATGCGTCAAGGCCGACTATCTACTCCAGTAAGATTCCTTGTAATTTCTGTGTCCCCCTGGATTAACCTGTTTTTCTCTGTGCCCAGAATCTCACTACCTCTGGGAACGCTGCTGAACGCCACACCCCGCTCAGCTCACATCTTGCCAGGACAAACTCCCCTCCTCTGTGTTCTCCATTCTGCCCTTCTGGAACCTACCACCCAGTCTTCCATTGCACTTTTCAACAAAACCCTTTTGTTACCCCTTCGAACTGTTCCAAGTCTGCCTTTGAGTCCTTTAGTTCTTGTATTATGACAGTTAGTATCACAGTGAATGGTGATGTTAGAGCTATATGTATCTAATATCTCATTTACACTGCCCAGAACAGCTCGATTCAACTTACTTGGAACCATTTTTTGGTTTTCCATTGGCAAAAGTTCAGGACAGTATCTGACTTTTTTTGGCATCACCTAAGAGGTTCCAAGTGAGCTGAGCTGATACTAACAGGTGGAGTTGAAACACTGCAGACCATTGATTAGTCAGAGAGTGATGCGACAAAGGACTTCCTACACAAACCTGACATTTTAAAATAGAAAATCTACCATCAATACAGACCCCTTGGTCTTGAAGAGTCTACAGCTACGCTAGCAGCTCTGTGTGGCTTTACTTAAGCACAGTGGTGCTTTGAGCTAAATGCTAACATCAGCATGCTTGCTAACATGTTACAAGGTTGTTTATTTTTCATTATACAGCACAAGGCTGAATTTGTAGTTCACACAGACACACACCATATAATTAAGTGTATGGTAACATATACAATACACATTTACACCATGAACATTCCGCAGTCCATTTTTAAAATTTGCATCTGGGGTGCAACAGTAACAAGATGATATGGTTTCATCTTTACAATAAACAGTCTGACATTTGGGAAACAGAGTCCATCTTGACTGTGTTTGAGCACCAAGCACTTCCTCTGATCTTGCCAGAGTGGAACATGGACAACCTGCTGAGTGCTTGATCCTGGATGTTGATGGGAGAGGTCTCTGTGACGATGTGGGCATAACAATATTCGAATTTTGTTGCTTAGCCAATATGAGTCCCCTTTTGTCCAGATTGGCGCTTTAGAGGCAGAATAAAGTCCAAGCTGGGCCAACATGGCTCCCATCCCGGTTCCAGTTTCCTTTCCTCTGAACGATCACCACACAATTTGTGGTGCATGGTTCTGTTGTTTGGACCGGGGGGGATCATGGTTCGCTGCTCTTTAATCCCAAAACCCCTTCTTCATCTTCCAATGGCTCCACTTACGTCAAAGGTAACACATGTTTCAGCAATAAATCCAGAAAAAAACAGTGTAGCAAAGTTTGAAGGAGCTACCAGCCTTGGCTTCTACAAACGGCTTCGGCTTCATAGCCATAGGGTTTCCATAGTTTATTGTGTTAGCATGACATTTGCTTACTAGTACTAAACATGAAGAGCAGCTGTGGCTGATGGGAATGTCATTGGTTTGCAGGTCATAAACCAAACTGTTTAACTAATTAAAATGCTGGTCTGATGGTTGTGCTGGATGGAAAACAATTCTTTCTGAGGGGGCCATGAATGCCTCTATCAAAAATAATGATAATCAATAATGAGACAACTGCAACTGTGAACCCTAATGGTGTTGCTAAGATGAAAAATTTGGCAAATACCAGTCAGCAGAATTCTTCCTCTCTGCCCCTTATTAGAAGAATTTGGGGTTTAGATGATAAAGGTGAGTGACAGCTAGTACTATTATTTATGTAAAGGATCAGAGTACTTTGTCCACCGCTGCTGCAGGTCAAATAACATACATCATGCCTGCAAGTAACTTAGACTGACCTTCTGAAAAAATTATATTTTGCTTTCACACATCATCTTCATGCTGGGTCATGGTCAGGGCAGAACAAGGTGAAACTCTCATTAGCAGCATCACTGCGGTTAAACACCTTTCATTCCCTGTGACTTTCTCACCTCCTCTCTGCTCAACAAGTTTAAAAATACAAACCATGCACACCTAATTTACATAACACACACACACACACACACACACACAGACATGCAGAGAGACACCTCAGCGCTCCTTAACAGGAGGAGTGTGACAGAGGAGATAATTGGGATGGGAGATGAATGGAGAGAGTGTGAAAGTGATGGAGAGCAAGTACAGTATGCGAGAAAGAGAAAGAGAGGTGCTGCCACATAGAGTGCAGCTCCACTCAACTTGTTAGCAGTAAAGCAGTGTGTGAGTGTGTGTGTGTTGTGTGGGGATACTACTGCACAGTGCAGAGACAAGAACGGATTGAAATACTATCCTGACGACTCTTTTGGAGGTGGAGCGTGTAATTGGTGCAATTTATTTGTCTTTCTCAGAAGCTCCAACCCTAAATTTCATTTCAGCCCAGGCATTCTGACTTTTTGTTGTTTTCTAGTTTGTCTCCTGGAAAGAAGAAAGTAAGTAAGTAAGTTTTTGTAAAAATGGTGTGTGTCATCCACAGAATGGATCCCATTTCAGAGTTGATGGGTGGGGAGTCTCCAGCAGTCAGTCATTCTGACAGCAGAAAGCGAGAGAGGAAAACATTCAGAGAGAATTTCTGTTTTGGTTTGAGTCTGAAGTATAAACAAATAATGCAGAGATACAGACAGAAGAGGAAAAGACAGAGAGAAAAAAGACAGATAGATTCAAGACAACTAGTTGATAAAGCCAGTAAAGATGGATGGCCAGACAAAGAGATGCAAAGAAGCTGTCTAATCATCGGTGGCATTCAGAGTGACTGAGCCGCACACACACACACACACACACACACACACACACACACACACAAACAAACTCAAACAGCAAGAAGAGAATGAAGGAATCTCAGTTTGATAGTGGAGTGCAGCACTGCTAAATCCTTTCAAAAGTACCAAACAGTCTGCATCTGAATCATAAAGTTATTTCTCTTAAAGTGAGAAAACAGATGTAAACATCATTCATAATTATAGATAAGATCACTCCAGTTTATTACAACTAGGCTAACTGGAGCATTTTTATTGATAACATTCTACTCACAAATTTTCCAGATCTGACAATCTGACTCTTGTAGCAGATAGACCCCTGGACTATTGACATATTTCACTGTGGAATCTCCCCAAGACCAGCTGCACCTTACTGCTTCTAGTGATGTAATTTTTCCCCCAGATCTCAGCAGTTGCAAACATTTGACCTGTTGTAATAAACTGGAATGATCCTTAAAAAACATAAGCAAAAGCTGCAATACAGCAGGCAATCAAGAGTGGACCTGAATGATACTGAGTGAAATTCAGGTCTTCTAAGTTACTTTAACATTACTGAAAGTGGTTACCAAATATCCATCCTTTGGTTTGGTATTGGGTCTAGGTACAACAACATCCACAATGATTCAGGCTAGGTTGGTCCCTCACCAACACCAGAAACTTGAATGTGGTGCCAAAAAATAAAAAAAATCAGCGTAGGGATTTCTGGCACAACTTCACCTAGTACTTTACTGTTAGACCAACAAATGACAGCTTTTGTCCGTCATCTTCATCATCATAAAACACATTACAAAGATCATTTAAGTAAATTTAAGGTATGAAGTAGAAAGACAACCAGTTTTATACATACACCCCCACACACATAGGCTGGCAGAGAGACATAGGGAGATGTTCTAGTTTGGAAATATGATTGAACTGAAACCACGTGTCCGTATTTCTACTTCATACCTACCATACTTAAATGTTCTGATGAAGGCCACACACTCTTTATATTGAATCTTTTACAATCAGAGAAACTGACACATCGCTGTTGGCGTGTGTACAGCTGTGTTGTGTCTGAAATGATTATTCCAAGTTTACTGCAAGTATAACAAACACAATCCTCTTTCTATCCAGGAAGCTCACCCGAACAGAGAGGATGGGATAATTAGTTTGTGTGGTGAAAACCTAACATAGCATTTGGAGCAGTGTACAGAATGTGGACTGTGATAAGCATGTCATTACGCCCTCGATGTGGGCGCCCATGCTGCTGTAGAGCTGCCTTCTGTCAGCGGCCCACTGATGCTCTATTGAAGTCCTCACAGCTGCAGGACACTCAACACATTGTGTATGACAGTCATGGACCAGTCAAAGCAGTCACCTCTCCACACCAGGACTGCTAAAGCCACAACACATTCTCTGAGAGGTTAGCTGTGGCTCAGGAGGAAGCACGCCCACTGATCAGCAGGTTGACCATCGCCTCCTCCAGTCTGCAGTGCCCTTGAGCAAGGTACTGAACCCCAAACTATGAGTGTGTATGTGTGATTCATTTCTTGATGGCTTCTGCCATAAGTACATGAATGTGTATGAATGGGGTGAATATGATATGTAATGTAAAGCAGTGAGTAGTTATTTCATCCTTCAGCCTATTTGTTTCCATTCTGGAACAATTGAATTGTGGAAAGTTTCTCTTCACGTACAGCACCTAGATTACTCTGATATTAAAATTAAGGACGGAATTTATTTGGTAATTACAGGCAAGGTCTGAAGTTACAAGGAGCTCTTTTTTCTAGTATTTCTGAACAGACTGATGGAGGTGTATCTTCCACTGACATCTGAGAACCTGCCACTACAATAAAGAGTGATTTAGCAGTGCATGTATAATATATGTGTGTTCTGATGTGACTTATGACTGGAAAAAAGAAGAAAAAAACAAACAAAAAATGACAAAAATTAAGATACTGCTCATACTTCCTATTATCGGTTCATATCCAAATAATGCATATCTCGTGGAAAAGCAGTGTCTATTATTTCCCTGGTAAAATCAAAACTGCACTTGTGTATGCACTAACCCGTAACCAGAATCCACTCTCAAGTCTGGACATGAGACCACAGTGTAGTTTGAGTAGGATTTTTGGAGTCTGGTATATCCAACACACGTACAGTAGAGCTGCAGCTGCAGTTGGACCATTGACCTTTAAAATCAGTGCAGAAATGAAGAGCATACAATCCTGTGTGGGTGTGTCAGAGTGCAGGGAGACTTACTGTTCATTCACGACAAAGATGCAGTTGTCTTGGGAGGGGATGCCTGACACTGGATGCTTACAGGTCACCTTTCGCTCATTGTGACTGCAGGGAAAGATAGAGTGAGAGACAGTCAAAGACAAAAGAAAGAGAGAGTTCACTCCCTACAACAACACAACAGCTGAAACATGGGAGACATCTCTGCATCATATCTTTACAAAAGACTTACAGACTCTAAACGTCAGCATAACGTCCTGTCTGTTAGGTGGAAAAAAAGAACGTACAGAGACCACAAGACTGAAAAGTGACCAATCTTCAAAGCGCTGTACCCAGGCCAGTCACAGCAAAGTGGACAGTGTGAGAGAGACTCTCTCTCCCCTCATCATGTTCTCTCTGGCCTTCATCATCACAAAGGCTAACAGATAAAACTAAGATTTTAAATGAATTTAAGGATTTTCCTAATGTTCTAATAATCACAATCACAAATCCAAAGTTTACTGTAGCATGTGTGCCTTTTTTACGTCCCACTCCAGCCTGTGATCTGCACGCACACATGCACACGCACACGCACGCACGCATGAGGGTTCCAACTGGAACCTTATGGTAGTGCCCAAGTTGTTGTCTATCAATGGAGACCAGCGCTGGATGATCCTTCCTGACATTTACATCCACTGTGTGGGAGCATTACTGTTTCTCTGTTAGTTACAACCATTAGTATCAAACAGTATACTGACATTGTGTAGCTGAAGTCAGACTGTAGCTACCTGTTAGAAGGAGCACCGGCAGCAACTGTTCAGGAACTAACAGGTCAGAGTCTGATGATGGACCTTTATGTCAATATGCCAGCATTAAAGTGCCTCAACTGTTTAACAAGAATTATGGCTTGTCATCCAATTCTTATAAATGAATAAGTTTAATTTTCTATATGTTTTTATTTTCCTTCCAGTACACTAACCACCCATCCCCCAAACAAGGCACCATGAAAACCTCATGGCTGGGTTTCGTGATGCAAACTGACAGCAGAGAGAGAGGGAGAGTATGGACAGCAGTTCTTTACTATTAAATGTTGGTAATTACTATTACATAGAGGTTTTCCTGGCCATTCAAATGAATACAAAAACCATTAATATTATGCACTATTTAGTATGAGATCATTATATTGACAGACCTCCTCTCAGCATCCCTGCACATCCCGGCACATGTTTCACTCTCTGCCTATTTCTCAGACATCATTTACTGTATGTTAAAAGCAAATGAAAGGTTTAGGTCAAATGGTTAACATGTCCACGAATCTTTCTATATATTTGTGCCATAAGTATTAGTCACCATCAGGCCAACACACACAAGAAAATCTGCATATATTATAAATTTCACCCTCAGCTCAGACACCTGAGTAAGAATCCATAATTAAACTCAGTGGGTTCTCTGGGGGGTCAGCTAGTGTTGGCAACAGATGGAGGCTGAGTGTCTACACAGTTTTCACACCCACATCTGGGGAAGCCAGATGTGCAAGAGCTGAAGGGAGTCAGAGAGCAACAAGTAAAATTATCTGTCTATCAAGAAACTCTGTGAATCACAGAGTTTCTTGATGAAAGAAAACTAGAAAAAGATTTTCTCCATATTCCTAATATTTCTCTATTAAATATGATCCAGTTTCACCAGAATCAGTGAAGAAAGTTGTGTTTTTGTACAGTAATCAGTGGGGCCCGGCCCCAGAAACACTATGCTTCAGCAGCTTCATATTGTTTTCATTGGATGTGCAGAATAATCAAAATTGTAAAATGTTTTTCCAAATGACAAACTTAAATATCATCAAGAATACCTACAAAACAATGTTTTTGTCATATCATATAAAAGCATATCATATGAAAACATTTAAATATGGATTTTGGGAACAGGAGATTTTGTTATTCTCTGTTTTTCTAAAAATACACTGAGCAGAAAAAATATCATTGATACTTCATTTGTCTTCATTTGCCTATTTGGCATTGACGTAATCCAAAAGTAAGTAATCAGATTACATTACTTGAATTTTCTGGTACTTGGATTACGTTACTGATTACATTTTTAAACAAGTAATTAGTAATTGTACCGGATTACATTTTAAAGTAACCCTCCCAACCCTGTCACATTCAGTTCCATTGTCACCCAAAGAATGAACTTTGCTACTGTATGGTCTGTTTATTTAGCAGACCAATGTTTAATTTTGTTAAATTGTAAGTAATTGTAGGCAGGCTGTGGAATCTGTTGTTTCACACAGAACTGTTGCCTCTTTTGATCAGATTTTGCAACCATTAGCTCTGTGTCATTCAAGAACCTTCCGTTCAAAAGAATGAATGTTTTGGTTTCACTTTCTGAAACAAATCTTTTTAATGAACTTTTTCAAATGACAACGAGATCCCAAACCCACCGAACCGCAGCCCCTCCTCGTCTATCCATGATATCCTATCCATGACTATCACAAACAGGTTTGGTGACAAAACCCAGCCCTGGCAAAGGCCAACCCTCACCTGGAAAGAGTCCGACTTACTGCCGAGCACTCGGACACAGCTCTCGCTTTGGATGTACAGAGATTGGATAGCCCTGAGAAGGGCCCCCCTCACCCCATACTTCCGCAGCACCTCCCACAGTATCTCCCGGGGGACCTGGTCATACGCCTTCTCCAGATCTACAAAGCACATGTAGACTGGAT
>JAPMOB010252067.1:0-15995 GCA_029875015.1 Lepomis gibbosus
GTTGCTCCAGAGGCGTGCAACCTCTGACATGTATAGCAATTGTAAGTCGCTTTGGATAAAAGCATCAGCTAAATGAATAAATGTAAATGTAATACTCAGTCTGGTGGTCTCTATAGAGATTACAGTTACCTCATTAGTTTGTGGTTACACAGGAAACATTGTTTATGTGCCCGCACATTGCAGTAACCTTATGAATAATGTTCATATTGGACTAACAGTGGGTTCCAACTCAGAATAGTGTGCCCTTTCTGTAGGGTGGAAAGTATGGAGGGTGGGGTGGGGGGATGGGCTTGTAGCGTGTCTGACCTTTACGTGCCTGTTAACTTTAACCTTTTTATTACCCTAACCATACTGTAACCACAGTTTATTTGCCATAACCACTCCCCTTCCCTACTCTTAACCATACTATAATTGTCATCAAAAATATTGCAGAAAGTAAGAATTTTAATAACGTTGTCAGTGGAACTAAAAAAGTCATTGCACATATTTGTGGGTTTTGTAGAATCTTCCAAAATCAATATTGTTAATTGTCAAAAGGGTGTACTTGCATCAATTCTGTCAGTTTTTTTCTTTACAATGATGTGTCTCCTCCTGGATACATTTTTAAGTGCATGTTCCAAGTTGAAGAGTTCTAAACTTTTGCTACACAAAACAGGACATATGGAGTATGTTTAACAGCCTCTTAGAGCCATTTTAACACTAAGAGACTATATGCAGAAAGGCAAAGAAATAGCATTCAGACAGTTTTTTTTTCTATAGTAGCCAGTGGTGGAATACTGTGGTAGCAGTGGTCAGCTCCCTGGTGTGGGTATTTCTAACTGTAAGGCTGTGAAGCAGGGCATATAGCTAAAAAATAGTATGCATACTCAGCAATGTCCTTCCCAGGATAAAAAGTAAAAATACAATAAAAAAAACAAAGAAACAAAACAAAAGAAGAAATCTGTGATTCTGACTTATTTTATTTGACTTTCGAATGGTTCAGTGGAGACTGGGAAGATAATAAAAAAAGCTGTGTAGCAGGAGAAGGTGGATTGGGATTTGCAGACATGCAGTCACAGGTGCTGTAGCATTAGCAGAATGAGCAGCTGTGGTATCAAATAGCTCTAAATTTAAGGTTGCTACCAAGCTGACCTGAACCACCATAACCTATTAATGATGTGAGCTTAATGTGAAGTTAAAGCTCTAATGCCAGGTATGACATATGCAAAAACTCATGGAAGAAAAAAAGAAGATTCAAAGCGACTGCATGTTTTCCTTGGAAAAGCTCACAGTCCTGACAGCAGGTCCAGGAAACATCCCACACACCCTGTAACAGCAGGCAGCAGAAGGAAAAGACAAAGTAGAATCAAAAAATCTATTTCCAGACATATTGAAAGTCATATGTGGGAACAAGATCACAGTCTTTACTCTTCATTAAAATAGTTAATCATCGATATTATTAACAATATGAAAATCTGAAACAATTGTGTTTGGCTCAAATTGGAGAGCTCATGAGACAGACTGCCCAGAATTTCATTAATCTGTTCATCTAAATAACAAATCATCCCAAAACTTTGGAAGCCACTTTCACTTTGTCATGTGAAGGAATCTGCTTTCTGTGAGTGGAAGACTTCCCTGAAACATGCTGAAAAAAATTAGGAGTTTATTTGGCTAATATATGTTCTCATCTGTGCTTGATGCCTTTGATCTGTATACATGAGCTGGACTGACTGAGAATCAAAAGCAGAACACAGCTCACCTCATTGCACCGCCTAATTTGAATACGCAATCAAACTTTTCTCTGACTTCAAGGATTAAGAAATAAATAATTAAGTCAATCCAATTACTTAATTAATTATTTCATTAATCATGTGCTCACACATTTCCTTCCCCTCCATTCGTCATGCGGCTCAATGGCTTCATTACAGATCAATGTGGAGCAGTCCCCATCAAGAGTCGCACTGTCATCGTCAAGATTAATCAAGATGTTGCCTGCATGCAGAATGGGCCTCGGACGGATTGCTATGGTAACCAGCGTGTAACACTGGGAGCAATTCAAAAGAGATGACTGAATTGAGGTGTGAATGACTGTTTACACAAACTCTGTGTTTATCTTGTGGTACTGGTGTGTAAATTAAACTAAGTGCAAGTTTCCTTTTTCTTATTTTGTTTTTTTTGGGTGAATGAATGGAAAAGAAGCAACCATGGATGTGTACTAACCACATTTACCTGTATCTCACCAACAAGGAACTTGAGATATTAGGATCCTTGTTTATATATTTGGCAGTGTTTATATTTTGGATTTTAGATTTCTGTTTCTTAAGATTTTATATTTGCACTCTGTCTTACTCTCTACTGCAACTATTGCCCAACAATTTCCTTCGGGACGAACAAATTTTTATCTTATCTTATCTCTGCTGTCATTTCAGATCACAACACTCGCTCCTGCCCTGCAGTAACCCTATTTCAATCACCTGATCTTTCCTGCCTACCTGCTCATCTGTTTCCCATTTCCACCAGCCGAGCAGTGTATATACCGGCCAATTTCCACTAATTCCCTGCCAGATTATGTATGTGCTTATTCCTTAGCTTTCCAGGCTTTTGTTCTGGCTGACTGAATTTGCTGGCATGATCCCCTGCCTGACCATTGGCCTTCTGATTTCCTGGCTGATTCCCATTTGGAGAAGTTTACCTGTTATGATGTGCATGCCAGTAAACGTGAACTTTAACTGCCTGTCTTTGAGTCATGTTTCTGACTTCAACCCTCTTGCTCTCTGAACCTTCATGGCTATGTCCTTATAAAAAGCCTAAAAAAATAATTAATATTGCCTACTGCAAATAATTTAGCAAAACATCTAATCAAGTAAAAGATACTGGAGTGAATGCAATTTTGTACATCACCTAATCAAGAAACACATGGGTAACGCACTGCTGAAGAAGAATACAAACTAGTGTAATGTTAGCACACTGGAGAGGGTCCTTCCAAGAATGATAACAGCATCAGTCATTTCAGCATATGCCCCAAAACAACATATGTTTGTCAGGTGACAGAGCCCTTTAGCAACCGTAGTAATAACGAGAGAGGGAGCAAAGGAGGACGTCAGGTGATGTTATTGTCATCAGATCAAACATCAGATTTTAACAAAGAAAATAGCCGTTGATAACCACAATTGCTCCATAACCTTACCCATGTCCTCTAACCTTACCTTAGCAAAATAGTCATTTTAATATAACAAAGTACTTCTTTCTCTAAACCTCATGAGTAGTTTTTTTTGCCTAAACCTAACCGAACCTTAACCATAACACTGTCACATCATAGAACGTTTCATTTGTTAGACTTGTTTTATTACATTTCTTTTACACGGTTTCTTTAGGTAAACATCTTCTAGCAAAGAAAGGACAACTGGACATTTGGACATTTAAACTCTTTGGTAGCTTAATTATACACTATGAACATTTTAGTTAAAGAATTTTTGGGGCACTTTAAACTTACACACCTTAAAATAACCCACATGTTTTCCTCCAGTTACCTATACCACTATAGCCTCACATTGAGACAGGAACAGTATTTTAAGGTAGAACTCTGAAATGCAATTGATAAAACAGATTTATGATATCACCACTACAATATAGCCTACTCACAACACTTGTTTTGTGGTTAAAAATTACACAGACGGCTAGGATATATGGTTTTGTGGGTTTGAAATTAACTAGCAGCCTATGATACTACCTTTTGTGACTGCTTCCACTGTACACAACAGAATCAAAAATACAATAATGATTAAAGTCAGGAGCCTCTGGAGTATCAATGAGCTATGCTATAGTTATCATGCCGGTTAGCGTGTTGCTATTTTACAATCTGTTGACAGAGGCGGCATTGACATGTTAGACAGGACTGATAGGAAATAGGCTGCTTGACTAAAATTTGAACCGAAATCTTTAAATTAAGAAATGTATTTTATGGGTTTGCCCAGCTTTTCGGTCGACATGAGCGCAAGCAGCAACAGACATCTGGTACACAGCCAAAGACGGCCTGACTGAAGAAGCTAAAGCTTTCTAACAGGTGTAGCTGACACAAAATAAAGGAATGAGTGGGTGGATGAATGTCAAACAGGTCTGACGGAAGCCGCTTTGGAAGCTACTTCACCCGTGACTGCGCAGGTAGTCTGCAAGTGTCCGTGTGTGGATGAGCACAAACACAGTAGCTGCGAGACGAGAGACACGAGCGAGGAGGGGAGGGAGGGAGAGATCCTCCCTGTTTAAGTCTAAATTTCTCGTTTATTTGTTTGATTAATTTGTGCGACGGCGTGCTGTAACCCCGTTCTGTCACACGGCTCCTTCACTGGGGTTTATTTTAGCAGGGCGGTAAGTGGCCCCATAATGTCACCGTAATACTGGGTCAGGCTTTTCCAACTGGAGGGATGGGACTGGGGGGGAAAGAGAGACGAAGGGATGAGAATGTGTGAGATGGGTGGAGGAGGAGGAGGAGGAGGAAGAGAAAAACATCCCTTATTCATCTTCCAAAAGTGAGTGTTAAAATAACACCTGGCCTGAGTAGATTCACTGTGGGTGTGCTGGAAGGATCTGCATAGCAGGCTAACAGGCCCTGTCAGTGGAGATGCACACACACGTGCACACACACGCTCACTGAAAGAGACTCTAAAACCTATGCTACATCTTAAAAATTTGTGTTGCTAACACAAGAGGGCTTGAACCTGCGAGCCTCCATATGTCCATTTCCCACGATGTCCACACCTCTTGGTGAGCACGCAAATGGTTGAAAATGTAGCCTACCATTTCACCGGGCTATGTGTGTGTGCATGCATACATTTTTGTGAGTGCGCGTCTCTGAAGTAGCCATCACAGTGTTCACAAGCAGGGTAGACGGTAGAGTTTAGAGGGATGGAGACATCTTGCATATTCAACGCTCTGTCGTCTCGCTGTCATTGGCCAACTGAGCAGTGAGGAGATAGGGAACTAGTCAAATTACCGGCCGTGCTCGATTCTGTCTCTCGCACTGACAAGACTGTCAGAGATGGGATTTAATCTCTTAATAACGAACAGGGCTGCGGGTGTTTTTTTCTCTCTCTCCCACCTCCCCTCACTCTTTTTTTTTTAACCGTCTTCTGATCACATCTGGTCATGTCGACAAATCACACGCATCTCCGAAAGAGAAATATCCATGTCTGAATATCTTATATTCCCCACTCTCTTCCTCCGTATCTCTCGATCCCTCCATCTCTCTGTCTCTAATACAAGCTGTCGTGCTAGATCATGATTGATCAGGGCCTTAGTGGGCAACGCCAGTTCTCCCTCTCCCACTGCGGAAATGAATGCGGATCAGATGCGCTCCAGCTATGAAGTTGGATGCTGAGTTATTGGTGACATGAACTAAAGAGAGGAAGAGATGAAAATGAGGAGGAGGCAGATGAAACAAGATGAACATCTACTCTGGGATGTATCTGCTCTAAGAAGTTTTGTGATTTCCGCGAGTCCGAAACACTTGAATTCATAATTGCCAGTCTTCTTGACTGTGATATGAGAACAGCGCTTATGCTGGTCTCACACACAACGTGAAGGCAGCGTTAGGAGCACTGTGATAACATACAAAATCACTGCAAAGACGTGGAGGGATGCGATATCCTGCCGGGCGGCGCGCTAGACGATCTGGATGCAAAGTGTGCGAACATGTCAAAAAATGGTGTCAACGCTCTATAGTGTGAGTTGAAATTTTTCAACCCTAGCGTGAAATTCACGTGACACTGTGTCGCAATAGCCTATCACCATTCAAACTGTACTGACGACACAGACGGGTTTTCAAAGAGTTGTGTGTAGAGGACAGGGTAAAACCCACATGATAAACAAGAAATTAAATTAAAAAATGTCCTTGTGTGTGAAACTGAGGTTCCTCCTGTCTCTCTGCATTTTGTTTCTGTTGAACCTTAAACAGTTAGCCTAACCTTTGCACTTGATGCAGATGTCCTTTAAATAATGGTAATCAACTACAAAAGTATGCTTGTTATATATTTTGTCTGTTTTTTTAAATAATGGATAACTGTTATATGTTGAACTACTACCATTTGCTGACCATATAATGATCTGGGATTTGGGATTACTCACTGAAATTAAACTTAAGGCCTCACTTGGCTAGCAAATGAATTCAAACTTTATACAGTGTTTTGCCAGGTGTGTGGTGATGTGAAAGTAGGCAGGGTTATATTTTTTCATTCTGGACACAACTACTTCTGTCATTTTTTGCATGTACAACCAATTGCAAAATCATAAATGCCATTGAGGAGAGACTGTACAAAGGTGTTTCCCCATTTGTACTATTTCATCAGGTTTCACCCCTCACCCCACCTTCAAGTGTTGCAATTAAAAAGGTATAAACACTTAAGATGTGGTTGAATGACAATGACATAATAATAATAAAAACTAGTTTGTTTGAAACATACTGAACCCTTTCAAATAAAAATCATGGAGTTATCACTGATCAACACTGGCATCACATTTTATATTGGAAAAGCCAAGACACCATTTTAAATTATAATCTGTTGCTTCTTTAAAGAAAACCTACAGGGTAATACAACTTGGATTTTGGACTGGTTATTGCCCATATCAGGCAGGGGTTTGTTATATCATAACTGTTTTATCACAAGCTGTTTGGTCATTTAAATGTACGGTGTATATTATTATTATTATTATTATTATTATTATTATTGTCAAACTGTTTTGTATGTTTCCAGCCCCAACCTGCTGGCAGTGAGTCAGCATGTGATTGGTCCCATCGTCCCCAATGGTCCACACCTCTAACCCTCAGGGCTGGGGCTGCCCCCCACCACTCACACCACATCCATTCCCACATGGCAGTCTCAATGGTGACAGTTGTAACTCTGGTGATTAATGCCTCAGGAAATGAAAGTGTTGCCAGGGACAATGTAAGAAGCATTGTAACTTCCTGTGTTCAGCGGGGGCTGGAATGCTTTGGTGTCCGACATCAAGCCTTTAGCTAATTAGCTAAATCAGCTCGCTGGGGCTTAATTAGAAGCAGCTTGCAGACACACCCGTGTCCAGGGGCTCTTTAATTACCCTCAGGTTCGTTAGGAGAGAAGGGCCTTGAGCTCTAATTAACTGGCTCTGTGCGCTTATAGGGGTGTGTGTACTTTTGTTTTATGTGTATGAAAGCTATTTGTCACTCATGTGAAAACTCAATTTGAAAGACCCACAGGGTATGCTAATGGTGTGCTGTAAATATGGTGAACAGATCACAACTTTTCATTTAGACTGAGGAAGGCAGAGGATAGGAAATGTGGATATAAGAGAGAGAGTAATGAAAGACAGGGCAGATAACTGGTTAAGAGATTGTGATAGAGATATCTACAGCTAGTGAGTGACAGCTTTGTAGAGGAGTATAAAGGGGATGGAGAGGCAGAATGAAGGGGTGTAACAGAGTGTGTGAGGAAGTGATGAAGATGGAAGAAGAAAGCTGGTGCCAGTCTTGTGTAAAAAGGAGGACTGTGTTATCTGTCCTCACATGGTGGTTGCCACCTGGAGAGGCCAAATACCTTCATGTTGTCTCAGCATGGACAAACAGCAGTAATTAGAGAGACAGGATGATGGAGACCTACTAACAGTACAGAGCAAAATTAAATACACAGAGATCTGCAAAAGCATCTGCACACATCCCTCTGTTTCTACTTGTGAAATATTCACTCAGTACCCCAAAAGACTATTTTTACCATACCTAAAAAAAGGCTTGGGGCTGCTTATCTTGTTGATAAAGAAAACCTACAGATAATTGTTATTGCTTATCTTGTTCATAAGCAACTGCTGAATTCAGGATTTAAACTTGTGTTTTTCCTTCTGTGGCATGTGAAAATGACTGCTGTGAAAAAGTCTACAGTCTGCAGTTGATGAGAATACAATTTACATTTTCCAAACTTTTCATGGATTTGTTCAATAATTCTTTTAACTTGAATCTCTGTTCAAATGGTTAATTGAAGCACTTGCTCTCAGTGTCTTGAGGATATGTTGTGTGACTACTATTAACTATGAATTCTACACTGTGGTAGGTAACAAAATGGAAAATGTGTGACTGGATTGGAAAGGAGACCTAGTGTGAGGTTTGGGGGTTTTCCCCAGAAAAATCTGAGAGTTGAACACTTGATTTCTGGCATTCTGGTGATTTTTTCTACACCAATATCTGCCTTTTCTGCATCAATTTTTGGTGGAAATCTTTATTTATGTAGGGAAAAGTACAGGCAGCAGGTGACAATAATAATGTATAAGAAATATAATGGAATATTATGCACTAAGGATCTCAGGCACACTGCATTGCTTTCAAACTGCTGATATGGTAGTATCCCCTTTAGACTGTCTGACTGACATAGTACCCTTTTTGGGACTATATTGGATGAGACAAGTTTGATGCTCTTCATTGGACGCGGAAAACCGTAACTAACTTGATCAGGCATATATTTCACCACAAATTCACACAAATGTTGAAGGTTCAGTGTGTAAGATTTTGGTGCATCTGATGGTGAGGGTTGCAAATTGCAACCAGCTGCTCACAGTGCATTCACATGCTCCTCAGGTAGTCCCTTTTCCCCAGTTGTGAAGTCATTCTTCCGACTTCAGTGTGTGTTCATGTGCTCTTAAGTCGGAATGTGGTATCGACATGGACGCTACCACAAAGATGTGTTGGATTAGCATTATCAGAGCATATAATCAACACCCAGACATCTAGCTCACTCTACATAAACAGCTAACTAACGTTAACCATTATAACCATAGTACAATTACTGTACATGTTTGCAAAATATGGCTATGCAATACGTGATTTTGCCCACATCAAAGTTCTTTATACTTTATACTACTTTTGTCCAGTTCTCTATCGAGCTACCTGCTATAGCTCAATAAACTCCCCACTGGAAGGGTTTCAGGACAAGTACGGCAGATACAACTCATGTCGTTATGAGCTTTATTGCGCACACATTCACAATACTCACAAACCAGCTAGCCTGAATGCTACCGCTACGCTAGCCGCGTTAGTCAGCCAGTTATGTTAGGTTGTTAGGTTGTTAGTTAGGTTGTAAACCTGCAGTGAAAACACAAACACTAGATTTAACAAATAAAACTGCCCAAACATGTGATATTAATCCTTGATCTGAATTACTAGCTATGTTATTTTATAGTCACTCACCGGCAAGGCATACCAGTCCTGAACATCAACTAAATGAAAATGAAACTTAAAGGCGAAACGCCTGCGCACCGTAGCTAATTAGGCATAGGCTACACAGAAAAGATAGTCTGGTGACCAGGTATAATAAACAAACATTTAACCTCATAAGAATATAACATGTGCCTTAATTTGGAATAAGTTGGTAGATGTACACTCTTATCTTCTTGAATACACCAGAACATAATTTAACATCCATCACTTGTGATATATATATGTAAATCACTAGGTATACCTGCTGGAAAGCTCTACAACTTTATTTCTCTTTCTGCAATAAAGATTTAAGGTGGAAAAACATTTTTTAGATTATTCTATCCCCACATGAATGCACTGCTCACCCCTCCCTGTCCATGCGTGCAGGAGAAGCTATGGTGGTACGACATGCTCTGTCTGCTCTTGTGCTAAATAATATATGTGTGCGTTCTCTTCATTTCTCTCTTCTAATAAACCAGACTACCACTACTATTAGTACTACTACTACTATCGTTACTTGTTCTTCTTTTCTTTGTACGTGTTCAACTTTGTGACAAAATGCGCTCTGTAGACGGTTTGTCCACTCAGGCTACTGTAGAAAAGAGAGTGGAGCAGCATGACAACGTTCATGTAAAAGGACCGGCGGTGTATGTAGATATAAATGGCTTATTCTAAGGAAATAAAAACATATCGGTTTATCATGTAAGGTCTTTAAACACCACTGAAAACATAATTATGTATATTATATTGCATTTCTGTCAATAGATCATCCTAAAAATTACACACTGAACCTTTAACTTCACCACCTCTGGTAAAGTGTAGCTCACAGCCACTTCAGTAGAAAGCTTACTAGAGAAGTGAGACACTCATAAACCAAATTAAGGTGTCTCTGAGCGAGGAGGACGCAGAGGTAAGACACCACACTGCAGTCCAAATATTTTACAAGTCTAAATAAGTGTAGACTACCAGAAAAAACTAACACATGCACATATGACTCAATGCAACCTATTCTATTACAACTTTACTCTCCAAATCTCAGATTACTATTAATTGTTTCTAACAGTGGCAATAATACTCTAATAATAATACTGTTCATGTTGTTCTCTCGCTAATTTGCGGCTGACTGTTAACTGTGTGCTAAATACATTGACTAGACACTAACTGTCATATTTACATTTGTAAATAACTGTGGATGTACTTTTTGATAGTCAAAAGATAGATTTGCAAGTATTCTTTTTACAACAATTTAGAGTAGTGTATTTCAGTTCTAGGTGAACTTAGTCAAGCGTACTGTCATATTGTTGCCACACTGTTGGGTATGATGATATATCCATGTCTTTTCATGCTCTTCAAAAAGTGCTGTGCCATACTGTGTCGGGACTGGGTGAGACAAGCTTTTTATGGATTCATTGATTGACAAGATGACTGGAAGCTGCCAGGCTTGAAGCATTGAGTTGGCTCAGTCAATTTGTCCTTGGCTGACAGAGAGGACTGTGATGACACATAGAAAGAGCACACTATCAAAACACAGTGAATGTAATGGAGTAACACATAGAGAGTGATGGTAATGTATACACGGTGAGGAGAGGTCAGAGGTTTGATACTGATGACGATATAGTTAAAAGCAATGATTTTGTTGATGTTGATGACGTTAATGTTAATGACTGTTGCTTTCTTAATGTCTTCCAGTGACATTGATTCAGTCGTAGTGGGCCAATGATATCCATGCAGTGAGGTATACTGAAAAGAGAACTCAGCTGAGGTATCGGAGAGAAAAAGTTGGATCAACCCTTGACAAAGTTGATGGCGCTGATGGTGACGATAATGATGATGATGGGGTCAGTAGGACCATTCATAACGTGGGTGATAATGACAATCGTGGTAAAGGTAAAGGGGCTGATGATGATAGGTGATCATCTTAATACCATTGATTTGGATTTTGGTGGTGATGGTTATAATGCAATAATGTTACCAATGTGGTGATGAAGATGTTGGTGTTAATGACAGATGTTATAATGATGATAATGTTAATGGCAATGATGGTGATACTTGATGATCATTATGCTACTGTATGACAGTAGCAGGGGCGGTGATGATAATGGTCTTGAAGATGATTAGAAATATGACGATGATAAAAACAAATGTGATAAAATTAAAGGGATAGTTTGGGATTTTTGAAGTGGGGCTGTATGAGGTACTATTCCATAGTCATTGTATTATGTGCAGTGGATGTTGGTCGGTGTGTCCCCAGTTTGGAGAAACAGAGAGCTGTACCGGTCAAAAGCTAAGCAATGTACAATGTACGGTTAGCAGTTTAAGTGTTTTAGCCACCTAAAACAAGGCTAACTGGGGAAAAAAACAATATCAGTTCAAGTGTATGCCATGACTTTAAAATTTTCTGTGCTTTTACCTTGCTATCAGACTGTGATGTCCTTTGGAACAACATTTTCTAAAACTTTGGACTTTTGGTCAGAAATGCTGTTACAAGATCATATTTGAAACAGAAACTTTAAAAGACAGTGTGTGGTTGTGTGTTTTCCAGACTGTTCAAACACATGATGTGTCCTGGTCACCATATAAATTTCCTTTGAATGATAGTGGGCTTAGTAAGATGTGGCTATAGCTATATAAACTTGCACTGAATCTAGACATTAACCAACAAGTCCTCCAACCTAAACGACAACATAGGTCATTTGTCCATGCCTCATAAACGACACAAGCATTTACTACGTTACTTAAGTCAGGTGACCTACGTCACATGACATTAAACCAATCTAACCAAACGGTTTCAGTGAAACGGTTGCAGTTTGGTTAGATTTAAGAAACAAAAAATAGTTGCTTCAGTTTGGGCAACAAAAAGGACTTGGTTAGGTATAGGAAAACGATGAAGAAAGTAAATTCACACAGACAACACACAGACAGAGGTGTCTCTGTCTGTGTGTTGCTTGCTTCTGTGTCTACAGTATGTAATATTGTGATAATGATTTTATATATCGAATTGTGAATCGGAGATATATTTGGATTTTTATTGACTATATGTCTAATCATAAATCTAAATTAATAAACTAGCATTAATCTTTCACATTAACATTTCATACCCTTTTCTGAAAACTAATATGGCCCTAGGAATATTATTTATTTTACACTGACAATGACATTTTTTATTGTATTTCCAGTTATTGAGTTTTATAGTAGATTTGCTGTTGTAAACACTGCAGTTGCTATTAAACTGTAAATCTATTCCAATACTCTTCTGAATTAAATGATAATTTAAAAAAGGACACATAAGTATGCAATAAGTCGGGGGAATAAGTATCAGTAAACCTGTTTTAGCAATGTTGTTATTATTTTAAGGCACAAGGCTTTTATTAAGTTTCTGTAATAATCCTAGTTCAAGTGAAAAGTTTTTAGTCAAATTACATAAAAAAGACCAGACCTCTCGACGCCGTGAAACTTTTCCCCTCAAACAGCAAGAAGGAAGTGAACATCTGTGTGTAGAGGTAACATTAGCTGTCGGCATATTGTTAGTCGGCAGCTAACGTTATTTCTACAGGCGACACACAGCAATATACACAACAACTGTGCATGCTCTCTTTGCATCTTTCTTGTAAAATACATCAAACAACCAACAACAAGCACATTTCGGCAAACCTCACTTACTCACTAACAGTGTCTGAACGGGAGGGCTCGTCATGGATGAGGTCATCAGGGTGAAAGGTCATCATGTCACTCATTTACTGTGAAATTATTATTCATTCATTTTACTAATATTTTGATTGGGCAGGCCTTAACAGAAATAAATAACTTAAGGAAATTTTGCATTGATAAAAGGGCACTTGGGCATCAAAAGGCAAAAGGACAGGTGCTCAAGCACCCAGTGGACCTCCCTCTGCACGTGTCTGTCAGAGACCTTTTGTCAAGTTCTTCTTCTGAATCTGAAAGTCTGACCCAAATGTGATCAGCCAAGTAGCCAAAGGAAATGGCTGCTACCTAAGGTAAAGCACTAAAAATATTAAACACCTGAACTGATACTGATTTTTTGGTGGGCCTTGTTTTAGATGGCTAAAACACTTTAGCTGATGACTCTTTCCATAGCAGTACGTGGCTTAGCTTCCCACATCAAAAATCCATCCCTTTAATGGCAAGGATTTGGAATTAAAGTGTCATGATCATGTTAATGTTGATATTTAAGTGATGAAGGTGTTGGTCTTTTGGGCAGGAATCAGGATGACCATGATAATAACAACGACAATGATAAAATTGATAATAATGTTGATTCTTGTTGATAATGATATGTGGATAACAGACTACTGTGGTGATGATGATAATGTGTTAACTAATGTAGCTCAATAAGGATGAGTATGAATTTGATGATTTTGATGATGATGATGATGATGATGACAGCAAAGACAACAATGTTGATGAAGACTGATTTTGTGGTATCAGTATCAATATCGCTACTCTTTGAAGACTAATAACTATATTTGATGGCTCTACAGTATACAATACAGGCTACCCCTATTGTGTGATCTAAGAGATCCTTGGAGTGCAAGTGAACACACACCCGCACACACATCCACAGCGCACAGTCACTGCCTGACAGTCCTCCCTCTCCTTCCGACTGTAGAGAGCGCACCTTCAGCCATTCATCAGTGTCACCCTGTCGCCGTCGGTTACGGCCTGGGGCCCGTCGCATCTTCATTACGGTCCGAATAAATCTGAAATAAAACCACAGATGATTTATTAGCTTCCGATGGCGTCGCACTGGTTAGCATGGTCTGCCGCCACTCGGGCCTAGAGAGGCAGTCCTCAGACATGAGCAGCAGAAATCTGATGTGACAGGGAGACGTTTGTGTGATGATATCAGTCTGTGATCACACGTTCTTCCTGATGAGAGGAGGAGGGCATTCAGGAAACTGTCACACACCAGCAGCATTTATTTGCTGCATGTATGTGTGATATTTTGTCAGTAAAGCTAAGGCCACAAGGTGCCTTTCAGAGAAAAGCGCAGAGCTTTCAATGAACATCTTTGTTTCTGTATGATTTTATGCAAAAGATGTGATTTTAATGAATTTTGTTTGGGAATAGCCTACCTGGTTTATTTCCTGTTGATACGGTTGATACTGGAATAAATACATTCATTTAACATTTCAACAGAGAAACATATAAAAAGAGGGAGTGAGGTTTTACTTGATAATACAGTAGGATCCTGAAGTGACAGTAACTTTACCTATCAATCTGTGTATAAATGAATAAACAAACCTCAAATGGAGATGTAAATTTGTAAATAGTTGTTGAATCTAAAATGCTTCCTCGCATAACTCTGATTGCTCACTGTCACATCCATTTAGCATGGCTTGCTAGTTTTCTTCATTTTACGCTAGCAAAGGCAACAACAGAAGCCTAGCTTGCTGATAGAGCGACAGGACATGTCAAGGGTCAGACAGTACATTTTAGTACAAGTGATTATGTAGTTAATTTAGAATTCTGACTCAGATCAAACATTTTCCCCCATGCTTGAATAGTGGTTCAAATATTGAATAAAAATGACAGTCATACTGTTTGTGTGTGTCTTAGTGCATTAGACAAGTAAAAACGAGTATATGCAAAACACCAAACTACATTTCACACACATCACTTTATCTTTAGAACAGTCTTCATGATGCTCCACTTTATTATCTAAATGTGCATTTGAGTGAGTCTGAAAAGAAGCTGTTCTTAATTGCATCAAGCATCTTTTTACGTCTGTTTTATTCTGCCACACATTTTGGGATGGATGTCATATAATCTCTTTATCTATCGTTTATTACTGCTTCTGTCCAGATAAAGGAGTTAGTATTTAGACTGATATTTGTGTTGTGCCCAGTGGAGCCTCTAACCCTGGATCCATCTCAAAATGGCCATTTCAGCTGAGGCCAGTCCAGATGACAGAGTTCCAGCTGACTCCAGGCCAGTTCAGCAGGGAGAGGAACAGCTGAGACCTGCAGGTGTCACATTGTCCTGGTTGTCACTAACCCAATTACACCTGGATCGCCGGGGACACACTTGCTCCAGCAACATGAGCGCACAGACACACATAACCACACACAGGTACATACACATACACATGCAGATATGGGGGAGGGGGGCATTCATGTGCAGTGTGGGTAAAAGATGAGGTAAGCCTACACAAAAAATGTGACATCTAGGAAATTAATTTTTTACTTGTCGTTAATTAATTATGCATTAGAAAAGGGAAATATATGATGGCAAGAGAAATGAGACATTAAAGGGAAAGTGGATTTTCAATGCCCTTCCACCCTCCACTGTATATCTCCTGTCCCTCCTCTTATTTCACCATTCTTTCTATGCTTTTGCTCTTTTACCTTCAGCCCCAACCGATACTCCCAGCAGTCACTCTCATCCACTCTTTGGTCTAATGGTGTGTGCGTATGTGTGTGTGCCTCCAGGAACCCGTGGGTATGTGATCATGTGTGTGTATGAGCATCCATCTACACACTCATACCACAGATGTATGTTAGTGAGTGTAAGGTTGTGGTAAAGCACTTACACCCTGAATCTGTGTGTGTGTGTGTGTGTGTGTGTGTGCTCTAATGGTGTTTAATGCCCACACTAATGGTTTCAGCAGGGAATCCTTGTGCGGAGCTTGAGTCCAGGCCTGGGCTGATTGCTGGCAGGACCATCCCTCATCCTGATGCCGCATGGAGGTGAGAGCCAGGGGAACGTACACACACACACACACACACACAAACACACACACACACACACACACACACACACACACACACACACACACACACACACA
>JAPMOB010252071.1:0-18075 GCA_029875015.1 Lepomis gibbosus
TCGAAAACTTTAATATTGGTTCAATAGCCTACTCTTGTTGTCCTAAATGTTTGGTTGGATTTTTCACCTGTAAAGATGTTTTTATTGCCTCACAGAACTCTGCATAAATGATCCCATTAGCTCCTTCACTCTGACATTGCCTACATAATGCAGCCTACATTGTTTTTTAAACCGCTAGGACAGAGTCGACCTCTTGACCTGCTTCCAAGCTACCATTATCAGGGGTTGGTGCTCAATTTATTTGCTGATACTGTATTATACAGTATATCTATTTACTCCACCATCTTCCCTTTGCTTCATCTAACCTTAGAGGTCTGCAAATGTCCACTGGGTTGCTAGTAAGCAAGACCTGATCTTGGACCCAAGTTGGGCTATCTCGAGACAACTTTAATTCGTCTTAAATGGTATGGACAGGGTCTATATTTGTCAGTATGTCTGATAGACCTACCCGAGATTTCAAACACACTTGCTGCCAGTTCTGATTATAGTCTTTGCAATAGAACATTGGGGTTTCAAGTCCAGGGAAAATGTCCCTGTGTTGTACACTCTTTTGGACCATGGCTGCTTGTTCATTGGTGGTGGTGTCCTCTATTTCTGTTATCTCAGGTCAGAGCTATTTGGACCAGGTCTTATTGTCCTCCGGTTCCTTTAGGATGAGGTTTCTTTTTTGCACCTCAGGCTCAAGTGTTTTTCATTGGCTCTGTTGTAAACTTTCATAACAAGCAAACTTTTTAATGTGTTTTAATCTCTCATATACTGGAAGGGGTGTCAGGGTTTTCAAGGACTATTATTAGGGCTGGACAATAAAACAATAATGATAATTATAGCAATATCATTTTCCTCAGTAACTGTAACAAATGTTCAATATATCGTCAATAAATGTTTTGTTGAATTCATTTGAATCATGAAAAAACTTAATTTTTCTAGTAAGGTATTTATTTTGTTGAAGAAAAGGGACTGAAAAAAGATTTACTAATCATATTTTTGAAAAAATATTAATCATAAGAGTTATTATTGAATAATTGAATGTTCTACTTGTGAAGTGATCCATTGTTTGGCACCAAGTGTTTGTCACATTCTGACCAAACAGAAAAGGTTAAACACAAATGTTGATGTTATGTTTGATAACCACAAACAGGCAACTGTGTTTGTAAACTGCAGCTCGGAAAAGATAGTCATGTCGTGCGTGAACATGCGTTCATAATTCTTATGTATAAAATGAAACTGGTGGTTTCTAGCAGTAACTTCTGTGGGGGCCAGTCAACAATATAGCTGGCCCCTTATAGAATTTTGGTTAGAGCCAGGTTATAACCTGCCCTGGGAGTTCTGATGTAAATGAGCTCATTAGCTAACTACAGCACATTTACATTGATGTGTAAACTGGAATGTTGAACACACTCCTACCGAGCGCCCCCGGTACCGGGTCCGCAATCTAGTTGGGTTTTTATAGCTGGATTCCGTCCAGAAATAGCGGCGATTCGGGTTCGGATAGATCGCCGCCATCTTGCTGGCGGCCTACGGAAGTCGTTGGGTTCATTTCAGTTTTGGCGCTACTTCAAATTCTCTCATAGAAGAAGAGCGTGTTTGTTAGAGGCGGACTTTGGTCTCTGCTGGCGAACCGTAGCAGGTACAACCTCATGCAATAGCTTATTTTTTTTCGCGTGGCCCTGAGGAACACATAGACACCAAAATCAGCCCTGTAGGATGTTCTGTTCTCAAGTTATGGGCCTTGTCCGTTTGCCCATTTGTAATGACTGGTTTTATCAACATTTCAATGTTTTGGAAGCTTTATGTTATTTGTAATGTGGTTGTATGAAGAGAAATAGTGTTTTAAAGATAACTCCCAATAAAAGTGAACATATTAACAGAAAATATTTAAAAAATATGGACATTCGCCAGGCATATTTTTTAAAAATTGTGTAATTTCTGTATTTAATCTCCATGTAGTCTGTAATGGTAAAATAAATATGTTAATATACAATGAATTTATATTCCTTTGCTTCTGACATTTCAAAGGACACCAGAATTATGCATCTAGGTCTAATGGTTGAGGAGTTATTACTGATTTATTTTGGATATGTTATTTTAGGCGTTTTTCCTAAAAATAGGTTCTAGGGGTTAATGAGTTGTATTGTACCTGGTAAATAAATAGAAACATACAGGTGCAGGTGAGGGAGTGACTGCATTGTCCTCATCAACCCATATTCAATTAGAATAACCTCCTACCCCACTTAATATATTATTAATGCTCTGTTAGGTTGTTATGTTTGCCTTTTGGTTGACAGCACAAAGAGGGAGAGAGGAGGACATAGAGTGAGAGACGAAGAGAGAGCAGGATAGAGTCGGTACAGAGATAGAGGGAGCAAGAAGCAGGTAGTTAAGACCTAATAGGAATAATGCCAAAGTCAGCTACTGTTTTGCCCACATCCATTGCAGTGGACTCCACAGTTATTCCACATCGGCGTATTGGTATAGCCTACTGCAATTAAATGCCACTCTGTGGCCCAACACTTTGCCAAGGCACTATAAGCAAATCTCATTGTCATTAGTGGATGAGCCCCCCTAAAGGTCAGATCCTAGAATCACCCTGGGCTAAAGTCAGGTTTTCTGCTGTGGTTCAAAATTTTGGACCTGCAAATGCTTTGCTGCAAATTGTTCTGGCCCACACATACACTTGAATTGTGCACAAGTTTGCAGTAGATTGTGCTTGCAATAGTTAGAAATCATAGCCCTTTAGGTTATATAGGGGGATACAGAACCTTGGTACACCCCAGCAGAGGTAAGAGGCAATTTTTTATTTGTGGAAAATTTTCACCAAATTTTATCCATAAAATTTACTTTAACAAACATTCAGTAGCCTTAGTGACAAAACGGACGATGCTTAGTGTAGGCTATGCTAAAAGGTACCTAATGATGGTATTCAAGTATAAATCGAGCTTGCTCTGGATCTATTTCTGTCAACTCTGCTTTATTAATGTTAATTACAGCCTACAGTGGAAATTTAGGCTACCGGTTGAGCAGGCACCAGGAGACAGGTGGCACCACAGCAGGCTTGTTGTCTCTTTTTTCATTCCTGTTTTGAAACAGATTTCAGAATATTTACTTGGACTCTCTTATTTTGAAGGCCAAAAGATCTTACTTCCGCTCCCGTTTTAGCTGCCTCTGGCCGACTTGATGAAGTTGATGTTCCGCTCGGCAGGGGAGCGGCTGGGCTCTTTTCACTCACCGAGACACACAAACATAGAGAGAGAGAGAAATGTAGCTTTGGTCAGCGTGCAGCTGCTTAAGAACATGGTCTTCAACCACTATTCTGAACAAGATTCTCTCTCTCTCTTCCTCTCTGTCTCTCCCTCTCTGTCTCTCCCTCTCTCTCAGTGGGAAGTCCCGTCTGAATTGTCAAGATAATCATTTTTATCCTCATTTCTCATTCACTTAATTGAAGGCTGAAGGGTTTTCTGATAACCTGCTATTAAGGCTGATTTTTTTTTTTAAAAAGGTTTAAAAATTTCATGTAGCGAATTAAAATTGCTCACAACTATCCATTCATTACTGGAAAGAGCCTTGGGTTAACAATTCAGCGTTTGATTGCCTCATTTATGAATGACACTTAATTTCGCTCTGTGTTGTTCCCACAGTGGTTGGAGTTCAGCGAAGGCATCATGGCTGCAGCCCATAACCAAATAAAACAACAAAATGCCCCTGAAAACAAGCAGTTTCCCATCAAATTAAAGGTGGTGAATCTGTGTGTGTGTGTGTGTGTGTGTGTAGTGGGGTCACTTGTGCCACGCCTATAAAATGGCCAGCAGTTTAAACAGACACAGGGGTGTAGAGGCTATCACTGCTTTAGCTATACAACATAATGGCCTGCTTTCCCCTCACCATCAATCTCTGTCACAGTCTACCCCTCCCACATACACCCAGGAAAACAACGTGCGCATTCACATACACACAAATAAATGCGCACACAGACAGACACACACACACACACACACACACACACACTTGAACCACACGCAGTGCAAAAGGAGTTTAATTATGCCACTAATCTTGAGTGACAGTGGCATGTAGAATGGTTGATTCCCCGGGGCCATGTGTCAAAGCATCCACCCATTCATCCATCCACCCCTTCTTCTATTTATCATCTTACCCACTTAGTCATCCATCCTCCTGCCCAAATTTCCACTCAACTTCTCCCTTTCTATCTTCCACATCCTTCCACCTCTCTTTTTGTAACATTTCCTGCTCCTCTTCTTCCTTTCTGTACCCTTCTTTTTCATTTTGGTGACCTGTGTAGTAATCATCCTCTCTAATTTTCTCTTTGTCACACATCATCTGCTCTCCCACAAAGGTTACTGACCGGGCCTTTTGGGCCTTGTGCTCGGGGGTGAAACCTCACCTGAGGGTGGTTCTGTTCTTAGTCTTTCATGATTATAAAGTTAATATCTTTGTCTTTCAGACTGTTGGTTGGACAAAACAAGATATTTTAAGATGTCACTCTGGGCTCTCTGGGATCCTGTAATAAGCATGTTTCACTATTTTCTGATTTATTTATTTTTTGCCCAAATGATTAATTGTTTGATCAAGAAAACGATCTGTAGATAATAAAATATAAAGAAAACAATGTTACAAATGTTAGTTGCAGCCCTAGAAATAATTAAACAATGACAGTATGAGTGACTTGAGTCCAAATACAATTTATTCAAAAGTTTTTAAAAAAATATATTTATACATGTTCATTTCAATCTAAAGTTGTTTATTTAGTTGATAAATAAACCCTTGCCATGACCACGTTATGATTTGTTAGATTACCTGTATTAATGGATGTTAGCTACTGTTGTAGTGGTGCATCAACTCAAAAATGAAAAAGAAACAAGATTTATAAATTCATTCTTGGGTTGGGAGGCAGCACTTGGCAAAAAACATCTGACCCACAGGGTCCATCAGTAGCTGCACTGGGGCTTTAAATTATATCACGTGGTTTTCCTCAGCAGATGGATCTGTCCAGATGTCATGTTCAAAGTTCATTCATTCCTCGTCCATGTTGCCTTAAAAGTTTTAAAGGTGAAAGAGCCAGCACTTTTTTAAATAGGTGAACAAGAACAGTAATTTGTGCAATTTTAAGAAAGGAAAATATATAGACACATATAAATAAAGACACATTTCGTGAAGTCACTGGACTGTGTGCTTACCGATCGGTTTCAGCTTTATAGGTTTAATTAAACAGTATTGGTTTTAGTTTGTGGAGGGGGCCTCAAGCATCCTGTGCCCATGTGGGGGCCGCCATTCACCCAGTAGTAATTTTGAATTAAGTTGAAAATACAGATTGAATTCGAGAGACAGTGAAAAGATAAAGAAATTAATGAGAAAAACAGTACAGAGGACAGGAGGGAAGGAAGGTAAAACAAACACTTGAGTGAAGTGAGGACAAAGTGGCAGAAATGAAATACAGCACACTGTATTGTTCTCACTATAATTGTTAATATAGGTTAATCTATTTTTCCTTGTTATTAGCTGTTGTTGCAGTCTCTAACCTTATTTGAATATCTGTACTGCTTTGCCAGCATATGCTGCTTTCCTGTCATGTCAATAAATATTATTTGAATTTGATTTTGATGGCGAGGCAAAGTGACAAAGAGAGGGAGGGAGTGAGAGTGAGAGAGAGAGAAAGATAGGCTACACCTTTCAGATAGTGAGATAGTACATGTTTATTACTTTATCTGTCTGAACCAGATGTCACCAGATGCCTGCTGCTGCCAGCCCATCTCAGCCCACACACACACACATACACAAGGGAAACATACAGACCTTCTGTCACCCTGACATGCCATACCTCCTACACCTTGTCCAATCGGAAAACAATCCAACTGCAGACCCAGGTAGTTGAAAATAGCCTATATGAATCTCAGTTACAGTGACTGAACCTCTGAAGACTGATATCCACTGTTTACGCCAGATAATATTGAGGACGGACAGAATTTAGATACAATTTGACATGGAGAAAGAGGAAGAGCGAGGAAAACCAAGAGACAGAAATAGATGGAGGGAAAAGCAAATGTCAGAAAGAAAACAGAGGGGTAAGGAGAGAAAGTGAGACACAAGATGATAAGACGCTGGGGAGAAAAGGGTAACCTCCATGTTGATGGGTTTTGATGTAAAAACAGAAAAAAAAATACAGATATTAGCAAGAAAAAGTAAATACTGAGTTATATTAAAGTGACGAAGGAGGACAGCTGCAGTAAACAGGCCAAAAGAAAATACAGTACAATGACAGATTGTCACACACATTTTGTGTTAAAAGGGTTTTGAGTCAGTATGGAGATGTTCAGTATATTGGCTAAAACAGACTCAAATATTATTAAAGTATATGTGAGATGACTTTTGTTGAAAATATCCTTAAAATGCAATAACTGATTTTCTAGCCACTTATTGGACAGTAGAAACGAGCTATGAACACAATACTGATGTAATACCACTTTGTTAGCATTCAATTGCTTATTTATACATCCAGCAAGCATGGAGCAACATTAGTTTTAATTGTTAGATCTTAGTTGTGTATCTGGGCCGCCTGCCAGATTTACAGTATCTCGCAAAAGTGAGTACACCCCTCACATTTTTGTAAATATCTGATTCTATCTTTTCATGTAACAACACTGAAGAAATGACACTCTGCTACAATGTAAAGTAGTGGATGTTACAGACTTCCACCTTCTGTTTGAGGATGCCCCACAGATGCTCAATAGGGTTTAGGTCTGGAGACATTCTTGGCCAATCCATCACCTTTACCCTCAGCTTCTTTAGCAAGGCAGTGGTCGTCTTGCAGGGGTGTGACCCTGCGACCCAGCCTCCGAAGGGAGGGGATCGTGCTCTGCTCAGGATGTCGCAGTACATGTTGGCATTCATGATTCACTCAATGAACTGTAGCTGTAGCTCCCCAGTGCCGGCAGCACAGCCCCAGACCATGACACTCCCATCACTATGCATGACTGTAGGCACTTGTTTTTGTACTCCTCACCTGTTTGCCTCCACACACGTGACACCATCTGCTGGTAGGTAGTGGAGTTAGCCACAAACGGCTTACTGGTGATAATTTTCTGTGGCTTCATCACCTAGAGCGACCACTCTCACATTACACATAGTGATTTGATCCTTTGTTATTAAAGAGATGTGAATTAAAGCAGCTTTAAGTAAAAACACAAAGGTTGCTCTTTTACAGGCCGAAGGGCCAAAGATGCATACTTACTGTGACCACTTAAATACTTCAACCATTCCCTCTCTAATGCCTTCCAGAGTGGAAATCCTTTTCTTCATAAGAAAGACATTGCCTATCGCATGTAAATAAAAGTTCCTGCTGACTGGCTGATTGTGTCATGGCAGCATGACTGTAGGCTACTCTAACTCCTGGCCTTTCATAAGTGTCAACTGAGGACATGCTCAAAAATGTTGAAAAGGCTTCTCAATTACAGGTACAAGACGGCTTGCCTCTGGCTTTCCTCTCCTGAAAAATTAATTTTCATGGCTTGCACCCTTAAACAAAAGTGGGTAGTCACAGTGAAATTACAGAAAAATCTAAATTTGTTTACATGTATAAGTTAACAGTTAAAATCATCTTTGGGATACACTGCCACCTGTCATACGTATTTGGAATTACATGATGTCAGCTTATTCAGTTTAAGGGCATAATTGCTTTTTTAAATGTATAATTCAACCTTATTCTCTTTGTTGCGAAGAGTTTGACAAGACACTTGATCCTATTCTTACAGTTTAACCAGGTTAGGGATTTAACGGGGGGCATGAAGACGATGGCTGCCGCGCCCCCGCAGTTTGGCCTAATCCCCGTCAAAAAAATTGCCCTGCACTGCCCCAGCTGATTTTGTGGTTTTCTCCTCCTACTCTCCTCTCTCAATACAGTTTTTAGACACCAGTCTTTTGTTGAGATTCAGAATTTTTATTGGCCAACATCAAGTCCACATAACCAGTGGTAGGTTCGATTTAGAGCTATTACGGACAATAGTTTGATAAAATAGTTTGACTGTGTCAGTGCCACAAAGCTGTGACTGAGTGGAGAAGAAAGTTTGATAAATTAGCAAATAAGATGAGAGACCACAGTAAAATCCTTGTTTTATTCGATGGCATTGTTGCCAGCTGCATTTGGCGTTTGTGGCCTCAACTCAAAGTCATGAAATCCCAGGCCTGATGTGAATAGTAATAATTGTAGCTTTCTTCCACTTGTTGATATGATAATTTACTTTTACTAAAATTTTCCAGGAAGTTACTGCGGCCAACCACAAAAACAGTGTGGCACATAAGCCCTTGTATTATGGGGATTTGTCACTTTTACACTACAAATTAACATACGCATGGTAGGCTGGTTTGGTTACCTCTTCCTGTTTTCAGCCTTTATGCTTTGATAACTGGATGCTAGTGGTAGCTTCATATTTACCTTACAGACATGATAGTGATGTTCTAATCTAACTCCCACTAAGAAAGCTATTAAGCGTATTTCCCCAAAATGTTGAACTATTCCTTTAATACAAAAATAAATGTATTATTTTGACATTGTATTGTAGTTAGTTTTTGTTCAGCTCAAACAAGTAATTCATATTCAGAATAAAAAGTGTTTTGTTCAAGTGCAATGGTGATTGACCTGGTAAATTAGTGATGGTGCAGTTGAAGGCATTGTAATGACTTATAGGGCATATCTGTAAGATGAAGAAAGCACAGTTAAGATGACTGGTGGTGGAGCTCCATTGTTTGGTAACAGCTTAACCATTTGCAGCATAGTGTCAGCAAGATAAACACAGATTTCAGACAGAGCAGAAAGTTACAGACACCTGTCACCATCTGGGGTGAGGAGGCGGAGATGGCACAGACACTTTTGATAGATTCACATCAGCAGTATGGTCAGGTTTGACAGGTCTATGTTAGTTTACTGTTCTTCTACTGTCTGTGCTCAGGGAGGAGACATCAATATACAGATACATTTAACAACAATTTAGCATTTTTGCTAGGCTGACCCTGGGTCAACATGAAGCTGGTGGAGGATGGAATGATGAGATCCAAACTTAGCAGCATCTTGGCAAATATCTCCCAAATCTCTTGATGCACTTGTGCACCAAGAAAGCAGCTTTTAGCTGTTGGCTCTGCGCCTCCAAGGTGATTCTTAAAGACACTCAGTTTTCAGCATTACAGTCTTCTTGGCAGCAAGCACCTTAAAGTTCATCTTGTAAGAATATACAAAACTCCTGATGTTGTCAGACAAGAAATCCTCTGATACTGAAACCTGGCTTACTGCAGATGTGAAGTTTATTCAACACTGTAGCTGTAATTAATTTAAAGGTTTATGCAACACAATTATCCATGTGCGGATACACATTTCCTATGACTATGCCCTTGGAATTGAGAAAAGTTCAATGCTTGCTAGGAGAGATTTAATTAACCTTTTCTATTTACTAACAGTAAATGAAATGTCAATTTTACAGATGCGTTTCAGTATCATCCATGAAGCAGTTTACAATGTCATAAAAAATAGCATTTTCATTTTTATACCCAAGCAATTACTAAACTTCACAGTAAACATTGGATCTATGTAACTTGAAACATGTTCAACCTGAATATCTATTATTTTCACTTTGTTATTCTAAAAACGAGCCTTTGTGGCTAATTTGTCATTTGAGTGGAACAGTTGTGCCACACATGAGTGATATGCCGATCGATTTCTGCCAACTACTGACTAATACTATGATCAAATGAGTTAACAATTGGAGAGGAAATAACATTTAGGTGCTTTGTAAATTCCTTAAATCGTCTTTACTGGAAGCATCTTCACCTTTTCAAGGGTAGGGAAAACTAGAAAAAAACATCTAATGTACATTTCCCCCCTCTTTGATTTCCACACTTGAAATAGTGACGCTATCTGATTAACATCCCATTTAAAGTGTAATTTTAAAGAATTTAATCTACATTGCTTCAGGTTTTGTGAAATTATTGTCATTAATTTCACAATTATGGAATGATTTAATTTGCCTTTAAGCATATTGCTAAATGATCCAACAGCCAAGGTTGCTTTACCCCTACAATTTGTATAGCATAGGGCGATTACAGTAGGCATATTACCACCAACTATGCTTATACTAGAGTTTTTACAAGTGACTGAGAGGCATTGCATTTTCTTTTTCCCCTTCAAGAGGAATCAAGTTATTTATTTCTAAGAATTTAGTCCACTTAAATAATAGCCCTTAACATTTTATTCAGTTTACCTTGTTCAAGGAAAGCAAGGACATGAAAATACAGCAGAACACAATCAGAAGCACTTTAACACAACTACCGCAGGAGTGTCCTTACGAAACTAATTTTAATCCTCTTACCACATAAATTTGAGTCCTCAGCAAGCATACAACGGTAAATAGAATGCTTCTACAGGTTACCATGCAGAAACAAAGGCAGCCGCAGTGTGTGGCTGTGTGTGTTGTTCTCTGCACTGTGGATATAGACATTTATGCCATGAATCACTCACTAATTCAGTTTTATTTGTGTTCCTTGTCTGAGGAGGCGTTTTTTTCCTTCTTAATAGGCTGGCCTCAACCCTGTGGGTGCATGCGTGTGTGCGCGCGTGGGTTCACGTGAGTGCATGTACGCAGTCGTGTGTGTGTGCGCCTGGAGGCAGAATGGCAAGTGCTATTAGACCTAGACATTGCAGCAGTAGCTCACGGGAGCTCAATGCAATTCACCGGGTTTGTCATTTTTATCAAGAGCAGAGTCTAAATGTATAATGTAAATCACAACAAGTCTTAAGTCCCATTATGGAATCCAGCTTGGGGTGAATTTCTGTTCATTGCACTTTATTCTGCGGCTTCTACATTTTATTTCTAATGATAGAAAATATTCCCTCTTACATCCACATCTGTTACCTACTTCATCTCCACTTTAAAATAAAAACCTTTAAGATCACTGCTATCATACCTCCTGCTTCTTTGATTGTTAGACAAAGACTTGCCCTGTAAATAGCTACATACAGTAGTAAGCATTAAATTACCCCCAAATGGATATGGCTTTGAGTTCAATAAATCACAAGGTAATTTTACCTTTCAGGAGTTTCTCCCTCTGAGAAAATAAGAATGCCCTTAATGGGCTGACTGAAAGTGTTTGTGTGTCCAAGCTTTATGAAGGTTTATTTTTCTGTGTGTGCACACAGTAGTGTGTTTTGCAGTATGCAATATGCATACTGTGCTACAATGTGTTTAAACAAGTATAAATGTTTTAAAGGGTACATTCACCCGCATTACGGAAAAAATGTTCCCACTCACTGCAAGCAGGTAGCTGTTTGGTGTGATTTTGAGAAATGTCTCTGAGATTTTTGCTTCCCTTTTCAGGGTTTTCAGATATTAGTAAGTGTAATTTCTGCTGGCACCACAAAAAACAAACAAATAGGTGGATAATGGATTTTCAGAATGTACCCACTTCATAATCATAATCTTCAGAAGTGTTTTCAAAGGGATGATTTCTTTGCTAGTATTTCCAAGGAAAACTGTTGTGGTGTGTGGATCACAGGGGTGGTACAGATCAAGGTGCAAGGTAGATTTATTTATCATTTTACAACACATTGTTGTATAAAAAGATTAAGTTTTGTTCCCTTTGCTATTCACAAAACAAATATTATATACAGTAGATGAGTGGATAAATAACAAGTCATAAAAATATAACTATTTTACATGGTGCAGTGCTGAAGATGAATTAAGGAGTCTCGTAGCCTGGGGGAAGAAGCTGCACTGGAATCTAGTGGTACGACAGCAGATACTTCTGTATCTTATGCCAGACAGCAGCAAGGTGAACAGGCTGTGGCTGGGTGGGTACCGTCCCTTAGTATCCTTTGGGCTCTGCGTCGGTACCTCTTCTCACTAATGCTCGGGAGAAGGGACCAATGTTCTTCTGAGCGGTTTTCATCACCCGCTGCTGAGCCCTCCGGTCCTTACATGTGCATTTCTAATGCCAGTTTGAGATGTTTCCAGTCAATATGCTTGCTATTGCTCCACTGCAAAAGTTAACAAGAACTTGGCAAAGGAATTGTATCCACAAAGTATCCATTCTATCAATAATAGCATCAGTTAGTTCACATTCTGGGTGTTATTTTCTTCCCTGCTTCTGTTGCGCAGCCATCACCTTTTTAGTTCAGACAAAATCCCTACAACAAACATTTACTATTTACCATTACAAGTTTTCTTGCATTTTAACATGCAAATATAACCCCAATCATCTGCATGGCTAGGATATGAGTAAAGGCAAGTGAGAAAATATGTCATTTTTTTGTAATTTGGTGAACCAACCCTTTAATATATTTGTATTAATGTCTTTGAAATGATAGGTATGTGAGTGGCTGCATGCCTACATGTCTACCTGCTCACTCTCGGGTCTGTGCTGTGATGCTCAGAGCGACCATGTTCTTATTCTAATTAAGACGAAGTAAACTGGGACATTTCCAAAGTTAGTCAAATGGGGCAGGGCATTTACAACCCTAGTCTTAAGTGATCTAATGAATGAGACAAGACAGGGAGAATGAAGACACAGAGAGCGTAGTGACTGGAGCAAAGAAAAACAAAGGACAACAGAAAGAGCAGAGGAAGGACAACAGACTGAGATGAGAAAGATATTGTGGCTAGACATGGACAGAGAGTACAGACAGAGTGAGATGAGAGCGATTAGCCAAATTAATAAACTTTCAGCAGTTCAAGGAGAAAAGGCAACAGAGAAAGAAGGAACAAAACAATTACAGTACAGCAGAGAGGAAGCAAGCGAGAATGGGAAGCAAAGAACAGAGCAAGGCAGAGAAAACTGGAGCGACAGAGAGCGAGAAAGAAATGTAGAAAAGAAGATATTGATTGGTTAAAAATGCATGAGGTGTGTGGTGCGCAGGTTCTCATTTCTAATGCCTTCTGACCAGACAGTCAAGAAGCAAAAGTATCATCTCCCAGAATAACTGTGTTTTATAGCTGTTTTTATATCATTTATCAGTGAGTCACTAAATCAGTCAGCCAGATACTCAGACAGGCAAATAGAAATGCTGTGATTTAGTTTGTCTGTCTTTAACACAATCCATCAATGAATGAGTAACACCAAAACATTAAAATTTACCTAGTCGTACCGTTGAATTCTGATCTGATATGTAAAGTAAACTCTTGCGTATAGACGAAGTGGTTGAAAATGTCAACTCCATGTTTACCTTCTTTCTGTTGGTGTAGAGGGAAATGGATGTAAGGATGTGTGCCTGTCAGGCTAAGAGCTCCTTCCAACAATACCAAGACTGAATCTGAGGTATTGGACTGACAGATTGGTCTGGCACCAGGTCAGTGAGTCAGTCAGTAAATGGGTTCTTTAAACTATTCAATCAGGTCCTTTACTTCATTCTCTTGTGGTGGCTTCAGTTTTTGATCCTTGGCTGTGTTTTTAATCAGTTTTGTAATTAATGTCATTGTGATTTTTGTCAGCTGTCTTTCCCTTTATTTAACCTGTAACCTATCTTTTACTTTCCTGTCTCTTTTATATTTTATAACATCGTCTGAACAAGACGAAAAGAATACCGCCAGAGTAAGAATATTCCCAGCATGCTAACAAGCTCACAATGACAATGCTAACATATTGATGCTTAGGCTGCATAATGTTTACCATGTTTGTCATCTAAGCTTTGTGTGTTACCATTCTAACACTTGCTGACAACACTAGGTCACTTAGTTTTGCATGTATTTGGTCACAAACTAGAGAGAGGGAAAGAGGGAAATTTTGACGTGCTGATGGCCAAAATAAAAAGTTGAGCTATCTGACTTGTTACTGTATTTTCTATAACATGTAGATTTATGCCTTAGAAATATCTGATTACAATGAAACTGGCTTAAAACAAAACAACAAAAACAAATTTAGTTCAAGCTGGTCAGTGAAGCCCCCTCCCAGCAGTTTATCAAAAGTTTATCAAAATAAGACAATTTTGATAAACTAATAAAAAATATTGGTAATTTATTTTGTTATCTCACTTAAATAAGGTAGCAGCTAAGTCCAGTAACACATGAAAAAAGCTAAACCAGTCATGCTAAAACATAGGCTTAGCAGAGTAGAGGTGACTGCTATTAGCTTTGTGGTATGGTTAAGCTTTAAATCATTAATTATAATCGGAATTATAGTATTATTTGAATATTGTTTTAAAGTTTACCAAAAGGCAGAGTGCAGATATTAGTTGCATTTGCATCTCTCATCATTTCATTGTCTTACATTGTCTATGTAAATTATTTTCTTTCTAAAAATCAGGCCAGAATAGACTCTCGTCCAGTCGGCCTGAAAACCATAAACCATTTTTTTCTCAGCTTCAGTTTGTCTTGTTACTGCTCTCAGCCATATAGGGCAGAATAAAGTATAAGCTTTTATGTCAATCAATGTAGTAGCCAGATCGATCTATCTATTGAAATGTCTCTACAACATGGTTCAGTTTGAATGTAATTTCTATAGTTTGTCAAGGGCAGTGGTGGCAGAGGGCAAAGCTCTTTCTGTAGCGTTTATGTTTTACAGATTTTATACAGATCCTTGCCGATGGGAGTAAAGTGAAGCATAAGTTCAGGGATGGCTGCGGTCGTGTGCTATGGTAAGTGCAGTGTCGATGAGGGATGAGGGAGGTTGGGAGCAGGGAGTGGGATCATTTTAGAGGCATTGTGTGTGATTTTTAGAAGTTTGTTCAGGTTGGAGACAGTGAGTGTGGTGCATATGGAAAAATAGATGAAGACTGGTTCTATGTTGCTCCTGTGCAGAAGGAGCAGAAGCTGGGGTGTGACTGAGAGTCCCCACTGAGTTTCTGGATGGCGGAGAGCTGTTGGCAGCGTTTGTGGATGTTGGTGGTGTGATGATCAAACTTTAGTTTATTGTCAAGGGTGATTTCAAGGTACTTGAAGAGATCATTTGAATTATGATGGCACTAGATGAAAGGTCAGGGGATCTCCAAAGAATGTCTATATGACCTTTTGTGCTAATCCATCTAGTACTTGTTGATATATTTCAGACTGGACTAAATTGACCAACAGACCAACTTAATAAATATAGCAAAAATACATTCTTTTTTTAAAATGATAAATGACCTCAAAATAATTTCCTCTAGTTAATATTTAGTCAGCCAATGTACATGTAATATTAGTCCCTGAGCTCTAATTGTCCTTCCTGACACTGTGACTTTAATTTCCACTTCCTCCCTGCTCTCTGCTGTCTTTCCATCTGTCGAGCCTGCTCCTGCCAATACTGTGTTTGAAAGTGTGTTTGCATGTGTGTTTACTGTGTACCCTCCAGTACGTTTCCAGGTCTGTGAACTTGTATCAAGTCACAGCATGGTTTGGCGACAGCGACTAGCGAGTGCCAGTATGACGGAAACAACCGCACGCCTGGCAGATCAGAGTTAAGATGAGAGGAATTTCGCTTTCTGGCCAAGCCACAAAGCCAACATTACTCCAGAAGCACACACGGGCCATTCAGGTACTTGTTGGGTATATCCATCTGCCCTGCATTCCCATCAGTCTGTTTGTCAGTAGTTTTTCGCAGCCAAATATGTTTGTTAAAGCTGCCATTAAAAACAAAGTGAAAAGCCAACACAAATGTGGAATAGGCCTTTTAGATTTGGGTGACCAGAAATCTCAAAATGTTCAAGTAAAATCTTACATACACTCTTCACTGTTTAGTATAATAAAAATGCTTCTCTTAAAATGAAACATGACATTCACCTGGCAGATGGTTTTTGTTCACACGGGGTGAAACTCGGGGTGACATGTGGACAAGTGGAGGCGCAGATCAAACCACCAATCCTTGGATTACAGGTCGCTGAGGTAGAGAAAGTCTTCAAAAAACAACTATAATTTTTCACTTTGGTTTTCGAAAGGTACCTGAGGTGGTACAAATGTGAAACATTCAGAAACATATTTTGCATTGTGGGCATTCATGTTCTATTCTAGTCTATTCTTTTCTATTCTGCACTAATGCACTGTCACTCCAAGACAGATATAATAAGCCCCTGGCCTGTTGGATTTAGCAGATTTCATGCTAATACACACATCAGCTCCACTGGTTGACATAATTATCTGAAACAGCAAGAAATTTTTCCTGGCCAGCATGCTCGGCCTACAAACAGTGTGTGTATGTGTGTGTGTGTGTGTGTGTGTGTGTGTGTGTGTGCATGTGTGTGTATGTGTGTACGTCTTATCCCATCAGTAGTATAGCTTTGGGCTGATTTACATTTGCATAATGAAGTCAATAACACTGGCCTCCTGGGAGGGAGCATAGTGACATTATTACTAATTTAATAAGAAGTGTTGAGTGTGTGTGTGTGTGTTCGTGAAGAGAGAGGAACAAAGATGGTGTGGGGCAGCGTGAGGTAGATAGATAGATCTTGATAGATAAGTGCAGGAGGTGAAAAGAGAGAGGTAGATGGAAATGAAGAAAGTCTTTTCAGGTATGGATGGTGTGGAGCGGGGAGGGGAGTAATGTAACTAGAACAGGTTGAAAGGAAAGGAAAGGAGGACATGAAAAGGAGAGCAAGGAAGAGGGAGATAGAGAGGACCAAGAGGTGAGGATGAAAGGAGGACATAAAGTTAGAGAGGCAGAGAGACTTGTGAAGGGAGGAAGGGAAGGTGAGATTAGATAGAATGAAAATAGGAAAACAAAACATGCGGGTAGGTCAAGGAGTGATAATGAGTGTGTGAAGATGCAGAGATGTATGGTTGATGTATTACTGTTCTTCACTTCTGTTCACAGAATCAGCTTCCTCGCTATCCTCTGCTGGTGAAAAGGCCTGCAAGTGTCAGCAACTCCTGAAACAGGTAGCTGTAGCCCTGCGGCAGCATTACTAACGGACCACATAGAGACAGCCTGTGGACCCAAAATACATTTACAATTGAATGTCACACAACACTTACATACTTTTAGCCTTTAACAGCCTATATGATAATGTACAGTATATCACTAAAGTGAATACACCCCTCACATTTTTGTAAATATTTGATTACATCTTTTCACTTGACAACACTGAAGAAATGACACCCTGCTACGATTTAAAGTGAGTGTACAGCTTGTATAACAGTGTAAATTTGCTGTCCCCTCAAAATAACATGTCACACAGCCATAAATGTCTAAACCACTGGCAACAAAAGTGAATACACCCCCAAGTGAAAATATCCATACTGGGTCCAAAGTGTAAATATTTTGTGTGGCCACCATTATTTTCCAGCACTGCCTTAACCCACTTAGGCATGGAGTCCACCAGAGCTTCACAGGTTGCCACTCTGTTGGGTCAGATGTCCGACCAGGCTGGGCCAGTAAAGCCTGGTCCCCACCTTTACCAACTTAATAAAACTTTGTCAGAAAATACTCAAATACAATAGTCAAAAAACTTGCAGACAAAAACTTCTCTGGAGACGGTCAAGAGTCGGTGCAAAAAGAGTTTATTCCAAGGAAGGACACATAAACCCGGACAGCATCCCAGCAGGCTGGTGGACGAAGTCGACTCTATGGTCTGCGGACAGCCTTATATACCCCTTTTGGGCTGGTGTGCCCCCCTTCTTTCTTATCTTATTCTTTCTTGCTGAGTTTCTTATCTTCTGCTTTTATACTGTTCACAAATGTTGTTTTACCACTTTTACCAGTTTTCCAGCTTTCATTCATCCTTCTGTATCGTTGACTTTCTATATTTTGTAATCTTACATGATAAGAAACTCAGCATTTACATTGAAACTCAAATGTCACACTTTTTCTGCATTTAAGAGTATATAGCTCCACACACAGTTACATTTCTTAAAACATTTCTACAGGAATAACAAGTGCTGTGCTTTGCCTATCATCAATGATTGGTTTCTTAGTAATTTTGTTGTTATTGTGACTTTTTACTACTTTTCTTGTCACCATCTATGCATCCTTTGAAACTCACTCCCTCTGCCAAGCTGAGTCAGCTAGTGCTTCGTCAGCAGGTTCACCAAGCACCCACGGGCAAGTTCACTTGAAGTTCACATAGGCTCTAGCCTCAATGGTTACAAGTGGACAATCAAGCCCTTACTCAGTAATTAAGAA
>JAPMOB010252072.1:0-23791 GCA_029875015.1 Lepomis gibbosus
GTCTGCCCATGAAAGTATGATAAAAGGGGCGGGTGGGGGAGGCGATATTAACATAAATGAATGATCTATTCTGTTGTACAGATTAAATAATGTTACGTATGTACAAAAAGTGTAGTTGTGACATTATGTTTTAGAGTTGTGTTGCCATATTTTGTTTTGTATTCCTGTAAACGGCCTGGTCACACCGGCAGTTAACGCGGCAAGTTTGGAATCGCGAGCTTGAGACGCAGTAAATTTGTGCAAACATTTTCATTCAACCTTGGTGAACACACAAATTTGCGTTGTTGACCAATGACCAATTCTCTCGACAGCGCTGAGCTTTGAGGAAACGTAGAGCTTGACAAGTCCAAAATGGAGGACGCTATCGTAGACTGTTAGCTGGGATGACACCATCGACTTTTATTTAACCTCCTTTGTTTGGAGTACAAACCAACGGGAATTGTTTATAGGCAGGAAGTGATGGTACAAATATGTCCTGTTAAAAAAACAGCTCAGTACAAAGAAAATAGAAAAGATGCTCAAAAATGTAATGCCGATAATGTGAGTAAATAATGCTAACATGTTCCAGAGCGCTAGCATGTTTATGGTAATCGCCCCAGCTTCCTCTGAGTTATTAAGCCTCTAGGACAATAGAGTCAATATGTCCCGTAGTCAACAGCGAAAGACAACAAATTTATTTATACTGTTGTGCCCTCAATTACACACACGATGTTTGTCAGTTTAAAAGATTATTTTTTTTGTTAAGACAGTTAGTCGAAAAACATTAAAGTAACATTTAGGTTTGTGTGAAACCGCTCAATGAACTACGTCTTGCCAAATATACGTCACTGACATGTTAACGCTTTAATGCTAATCTAGCATACATTGCTAGCTTGCTACTAGGTAACTAGCTAGGACTCCTTGTCCTTTCATCACATTGTTTACAGTGGAAGTTCTTGTTAGCTTCAGTAACGTTAGCTTCAGTCACGGAGAGAAACTGTTGTGACGTCACAAATGTGTTTTTTTGGTTTGTGGTCTTTGTAATTACGTATTTTCAGTTTCATGACAAAATTCCAACTTTCTTGACTTTCAAATTGATAAACATGTGAAATTCAGGGCCCAATTTAAAATAATTTTAGCTACGACGGAAGCTAACGTCAAGGAAGCTAATGTCAGAGATTCCGTATGTAGATGATGTGATGAAAGGACCATGAGTCATTAAAACACATCAGGTGAGAGAAATCTGTGCGTAGTTCCTAGCTGGTAGCAAACTAGCAATGAACATTAGCTTAGCATTACGGGGATAACATGTTGGTGACGTATATTGTGCGAGACGACAGATGTTTTTCACACAAAAATGTTACTTTACTGTTTTACGACAAATTAAGACTTTCTTGACTTTATCTTTTAAATTGACAAATGTGTGAACATCAGAATTCAAACAAAGGAAAAAAAAATGTCTCTTGCTGTTGACTACCGTACATATTTTCTCCGAAATGACGTCCCATGGTGGTCCATCGTAAGGGGAGGGACTTAGGTTCACTATATATTTCGCAAAGAACCAGATTAATTTCGCCGTGCCACTTTCTGGTGTGACCAGACCGTACGATGAATTGTCTCCTTTTCCTTTTGCACTTTTGAAAAGTGAATCAGATTTGGGTTCAGTTAAACCATGTCAGGGCATTTTTTTATTATAATTTCTACAATATTGAACTTCTGTGTATATATTTTTGTACTTATTGTATTTTGTCATTTTTTGTTATTAATTTATTCTCAGTTATTTATAAGAAAGATGTAGAGAATGTTTTCTTAAGGGTCAAATTATTTAAGGATATTTTTGTCATGTTTAAGTTATTTTAACAGCAAGAAAAATCTCGTTTGTGAGCGTTCGTTTTCTTTTTCCCGGCTTTTTTGACGAGAGAAACCTTGTAATATACGTTTTTGGAAAATGATTTACCGTAATTTAAGAATGTAGACTTAGCCTCTTTCTGAGGAACAAACCCTTTTGTTGATAATTGTCTGGCTCCTTCTCCCCCTCCGTGTGTATGATGACTCAGATCTCACCAAACACTCTGTAAATAAGCCGAGTTTACTGACAAGCTTATTTAAAAAACCAAGGGGACTCCTACTCTTAGCTTTGACCTCGTACGGTTGTTTGCATGTTCAGCATTCGTCTTTTCTTTGCATGTTGTCGTTGGAATTGTTCTCCTGTTCCCCTTTTCTCTCTCTCCAAACTTATTTATGTATTTATGTTCTTTATGTGCATTTGTTTTAATTTGCCTTTTGATATTTTTTTTATTTAATATTTTCCCGCCGTCCTCTTCCTCCTTTTTGATTACTGTGTACACACAGTAACCGTGCAACGCATCCTCCTTACTCATTCTCTCAAAGAGGGACCTCTCTGCCGATCGGAACCGCTCACCAGCTGGGTGGGTGTGGGGTTATCAGAGAGAAAAATTAAAGCAATACCTTTCATTGTTCGCTTTCCTCTTTTTCTACTGGGGGAATCCAGAGCACACAGAATGGACTCGGAGCACGGAGCGCTACTACTGAGCAGGATAACCACTGGCAATGTATTCCCTTGTGATGTTACTGTGAACAACTTCAGTGCTAAAGGAAATAAATCTGTTGACTTTGGAGCGGTGTGCAATTTTTTTTTTTTTGAGTACAAGATGTTTATTTACAAAAATATAGACATATTTTACATTTTCAGAGTTGATCATCTTCATGCAGCTGCACAGGATTTACAAATGTCTTCCCTTCACATTTTCATGATAAATGTCAGTTTACTGTTATACAGTAAAAAATAAAATAAACAGAAAATATTCATATTTGAGAAGCTGAAATGAGAGAATTTACTGGTTTTTTTAATAACTCAAAACGAATCAATAATGAAACTAATTGATTAATTGACTAATTGTTGCAGCTCTAATACTGTCTTTGAGCCATATTGACTTGCTTTCTGCAAAACTGCACATTTAAAAATTGAGGGTAGTAATTATCTGTTTCAGCACAGTATTGGGTTCAGTATCACCCTACGTTTCAGATATTTACACATACTCATGCAGCGGCCGCAGTAAAAAGATTAGATTAACTAGCCTTACATTGGGTAAACTAAAGATTGACTAACAAAACTAATACTAGATTTTTAAATAGCAAGTATCTAAACAAGGTTACGAAACCAGGTTACAAAGTTTAATAGCTAGTTAGCGCAAGCTAACAAAATCTGCTATTAACAGCTGTAATTTCTGAAATCAAGGACCAATTACATCAAAAGTTTTTAATCTGCCAGTGCTATAACTGTAAACTTCATACGAGATTGGAAAGGTGTTACAATAGTCTCTGAGGGCGACAGGAGTTGGCACCTGCTGCCCCCACCTTGGCTGTAGACGATGTCAGGAGTCTAAATTTCCCAGCAATCATTTAAGTGTTGCAATTTATAGATTATATAACTAATCTCCCTACATTACGTTGTATTTAAACGAAGAAACATACAGAAACATGACTCCTCCTCGTGTCCTTAAAGAAAGCTACAGTCTTGTTTTCCAGAGACATAGTACAGAAACTTTCTCCCCCAAAGATAAAGTTGTAAGTGATTTCTTTGTTACTGCTTCTACTCTTTTCAAATACTTATTTGTGCTATGAAACAAGAATACAACAAATACAAAAATTTAACATTAGCGGACATAAAAATCGGTGTTGTGTGGCGGGGTCCGCCACTTTGTTTGTTTCTCATTTACAGAGCCAGGGCTGAGGACAAACGCCGGATTATTTTCTGCGCACAGGAAGCCGCCCGTGAGGAAATATCCACTGAATTTAACCAAAAGATGTGTATTAGATTAAAAACGCCCTTTATGCTTCATCTTGTGGCTTCTGTGTACAGTTTGAGTTTAGACTTAAAAGTTTGAGGACTCCAACTATGAGTGGGACAAGAGAATATCTGCCTAACGTTACTTACATCATAGCTTTAGGTCCGTGATGATATTAGGTAGGGCTGATCGATTAATCGTTTTCAAATTGAAATTGCGATTTGAAAGAACGCGATTAGCTAATCGTGAAGATGGCGATTAAAATGTAGGTTAATTAAATATTGCATCTGACCTGTTTTGGATAACAGGTCTCTGTGAACCCGTTCCGCTCTGCAGGCTAACTTAGCCACATAAGCATTTCACAATAAGAGCGTTTTGCTTGTCTGATTTTACTGACTTATTTGTTCAGCTGTGCTTGATTTTTGTGCTTCTACCATGATTAAGTATCTACGTAGTTAAACTGTCTTTTTTTGTCAGTTTTAACTGTGTTTATTGTTGAAGTAGGATCGGGAGTCTGCAGAGGGTTTTTCTTTTTGAAAATTTACCGGATCCTCTGTGCTGTTCTGTGTCTGACTTCCTGCCTGGTTCATCTGCTCTTTGCTGCTTCACGCGCCTTCAGTGAAATAACGGCTGGCAGTGAATATTGAACTTTAGCTAAAATTGGGATTGAAAAAAAATAAATCACAAATCGAATTGCAATCTCAATATCTGGCAAATAAAAATAGTTAGATTTTTTCCCCAAATCGTTCAGCCCTAATATTAGGCTGTGCAGTTCCCCAGATAGCGAGTTAACAGGGCTCTGACACTGATCACGCTGACAAGAAACATACATTTAAACAAGAGCTTTAGTAAGGCTTGGTTTAAATATTTTTTTAAACACATGGCCTGAGGTAATATCTGAGATTTTAAAGACTTGTTTCTAGAGCAGTCCTGACACAAGTGAAACCACAAAAAGATTAACAATCTATTACAGCAATGACTCATAAAAAAAACTCTGACGGATTAAATTAACTTTTCATTTCTGCCCGTCGCAGTTTACAACAGTCAAAGGTGACATCTTGAAGTTGGTTAATTTGTCCGACCATCAGTCAAGGAAACCGAAACTATATGTGATTTACAGTGACAGGAAACAGCCAATACTCATAAGGAAGAACACGCAGCCAAAAGGTCGGTTAATTTTAGTTAAATTAATTAAGTTTCTGCATCATCACTTTCTACATCATTAATCTGGTTAATCTCGTCGTAGTTGCAGAAATATTCACTTGTGTCAAGATTAATAAATAGAAACACTGTGTTTTCAGTCTATTCTTCTTCTACTCTAACATGTTCTCCCTATAAGGACTAAGGTTCAAAACACATGGCTACTATTCCCAAACACACATACCAGCGTGGCTCAACACAGTCCGGTGGTATCGGAGGCTGCTGCCCTATTTCTACTCTCGACATGCGGAGTGGAGGGTGTAAAGTCTCTGGATTAGCGTGGCCTCCAAAACCCTCAGGAGAACGTGGTCCTGGGCGCCCACCCCTGGGCAGAGCAGGTCCTGACAGACACCGCCCAGCAGTAGGTGGTGGAAGTCCTCCTGTTCCAGGAGCCGATCCATGTTCTGCAAGAAGAATCCTTCACAAAATCTGCAGAGTTCAGCTCCTCCGTGGTGCTAAAGATACAAACACACACACGACAGAGTTTGGTCAGATTAGAGTTCATCACTGTGATCAGCTCCAGCCAGGAAGGAAGTAGGAAATGAAAAGACCGCTGATTATTTCAGCTAAGCAAACAGTTACGTCAAAAATATTAAACTGAGTTGTTTCTGACAGGATTGTAAAGGCTCAGGTGTGGAACAGGGCCTGTCGTTTAATTGAAAGCATAAAATTCATTTAAACCGGACGACTCACTGTGACATTTGATGCAGCTGACTTGCAGAATTATGTGACTGCTATTTTGCTCAAGTATATAATGACCCTGAAATTATATTAAAACCACGTGCTTATTCTGCATTAGTTTGGTTTCCTTTACAATAATTAGTTTCCAGAAGCTGTTTTGATTCCCAGGTCAGTTTTGTGTTTTGAGAACTAAGTCTTAATATATCACAAACTTTGATGTTACATGTAATTTACTCATAATTGTGAAGGACGTTTCCCGTAACAATCCTTGTAATAAACACAAACCTCAAACACTTTATCTGATTTTAGTTAGCTGTGTTGATTTGTCAGCACATGTTGGAATTTCTTCTGTAAATTTGCTGTCAAAATCAAATGCGGAAAATCAATAATGCGTGTCTCTATTTTCCCAGTTAATACGAAATTACTTAAAACAGAAACACACAGCACTTTTAGTAAATTACATAAAACTAGAGACCTAAAGCATTTAGCAAGCTTTTTAAAAAATAATAAAAGTAGAATTAACAATTTGAATGCAGAATAAAATTCACAAAAAGCAAAAAGAAAACGAAACTGGCTGCAGTCAGACTTACAGTCATGTGACAGTGTGGCTATAATGTCAAAAGGAGCATGAAATATCCGCAGCTCTATCCTCTTGTAAAGCTCTTCCCCTCTCAGTGTTCTTCGTGTCGTCATGTGTTTTTGTACCTTGGCGGTCTGGTAGATGTCGACAACGTTGTCCAGAGTCAGACTTTGCGACAGCTGAATCTCACAGCACCTCTGCAGACTTCTGAGCTGGAAGAACGTGGCCACCGGCAGCAGCTACAGAAAGAGTCAGAACACGGCTCATCCAGCAGGAAATATTTAAAAGTTCTGCTTCATAGATAGATGACAAGAAAAACTGGTAATATGCTTTGTTTAAGATTGCTTTCTAAATGTTTGTTTCTTTAGTTGCCTTTTCTCTAGAACCATCACCACCATGCCTATAAGCACCTTTTATTTAATTTGCTCTTTAAAATTATTACTACACGGCACTAAATACGTAGATTTGGCCAAGTTATACTAATTTGATTTGCCCAGTTTATTTGCCATCGATTTAGACATTAATGGCTGTTTGGTGGACAGTGTAAATTTGCTGTCCCCTCAAAATAACATAAAAGTGTTTTAAGCCAGCTGAAAACGGCAGCTGCTCTTCTGAAAACACCCAGCAGGGAGCGCTAGCGGGCGTTTTTCAGGCGCAGCGATTTTTCCGACTGCTTTGGTTGCTATGATACATTTGTTGCAAGTACTTCTACCTTACTTTATTAGATGTAAACATGTGAACACAGAGTAGAGCCCTTACTCTGTATGAAGAGAAGGCTGAAGCAGGTAGAGAGAGAGGGGACGGACTCGCTGTAAGTGGGTTCGTGATATTTTCTGGGCGATCAAACATCTCAGCGAGTACCAACGCTTAGTTCAAGAGCTGAGGAAGCCCGGTTCCAGGATGGTAACCCCTGCTACAGTGTGGTACTTGTCCCGCCCCTCCTCTCTACTGTGATTGGACAGCTGGGTAAAATGCAACATTGACGGGCGCAGCGTTTTTCCCCAAAGTTGAACATTTTTCAACTCTCAGCGCCCAAAAAAAACAAAAACAAACGGTCAGCGCCTCGTCACGCTGCTGCCGTTTTAGCCAGCTCGTAAAAATACGACGCTCCCATTGCAATGAATTGAAAAAAAGACGCTGGCGTCAGAAAAAAACACTTAGGTGGACACGGGCCCTTACACAAGCTGTGCACTGACTACTTTACATTGTAGCAAAGTGCCATTTCTTCAGTGTTGTCACATGAAAAGATATAATAATAAGTATTTACAAAATTGTGAGGGGTGCACTCACTTTTGTTGCCAGCAGTTTAGACATTAATGGCTGTGTGATGTGTTATTTTGAGAGGACAGCAGATTTACACTGTTACACAAGCTGTCGCAAAGTTTTACACATACAAAGTAGGGCCGGGACTCGATTAAAAAAAAAAATCTAATTAATTAGATGCTTTGTAATTAATTAATCGAAATTAATCACATTTTAATTGCATATAAATATTTGACCTGAGAACAGTGAGAAGTCGGGCTAACGTCCACGCTAACTCCTATATGTTTTGCGTTGAGGTGATATTTGAGGCTCGATGTGCACACAACCATGCTCTTGTCGACGCTTCCATCCTTTCGTTTTTTAAAACAAAATTTTCCATCCACGGGGCAAAGCGGTCTGGTTTGTTGTTGTCGGAAGTCAAGAACGCTAGTTGTTGCTCCAGTATAATCGGTCCGTCGAAACTCAATCATTGAAAAACGTTCCGCGGTGCAAAAGTAAGTGTGGTTAAAATTATGTTATTTATTTTTTGCGTAATTAATCTTAATTAACGCGTTAAAGTCCCGGCCCTGATAAAAAGATACAAATATTTACAAAAATGTGAAGGGCTTACTCACTTCTGTGAGGTACTGTATCTCCAATGTAAAAACCAAACTACGAGATTGTAACTACAGCAGGTAACAGGTGAGTGTTTTTACCTTCATGGCTTCAGCGTGGGAGACAGTCAGTCCCTCTGTTCCTCCACAGTACAGAGACTTCATCATCATCTGCAGAGAAAAACACTTCAGTATCAGTAAGTGGACCCGACAGCCATCAGTCTCATTCATACCAGAGGGCAGAAGGTAAATGTGTCCTACCTGGAATGTGCTGTAGGTCATGTGACTGATGTGGATGATATTGTCGGGGGCATCACAGAGCAGCAGGCGAAACCTGACGGGACAAAACACACATCAGTTTAATTATAAAGTACATGGTTTAATTTGATTTGTAAATCTACTTATTTGTTTAGATAAAGGAAAACATTAGAATTTTTTTTAACCCTGGATGCTGTTTGGGACATATTTTGAAATAGGTCAAGCATTGAGCGAGCACGCTCAGTCAGCAGCAGCGAAACAGGGCTGCAAAATAACCCTTTGCACCCTGTCAAGTACGTCCAACAAAGTGCTTGTTTTTGCCACTGAATGGCTCCAATTATCTGACAACATTATGGAAGAGATCTCTACAGACTACAGAGGCAGTCTCTATATCGCTCTCGTCAAAGCCACCACACTCCCTCGACAAAAAAAAATGGTTTTAAAATAGTTTTACTGGTAGAAAGTATTTGTCTAGTGTTATTGAGATTAACAAGCTGGGAAACCTCAATGGAAAAATTAATGAAGTCGGGTTTTAGGAACCATTAATAGCCATTATTATTCAGACCGTTCAGAAGCCGACATCAGCAGCACGCGATGGGCGAAGAACGGACGCCCGTCCACCATGAACGTCACATCTGACATCTCCTGGTTGTTGAGGAAGTGAATATCTGACGACAGAGACAGAAACATAATCTTTCACGTGTTCAACCACAACAAATCACCCAATCGATAGGTTGTCACATGACAGACGTGAGGCGTTACCTAGCTGTGTAGACAGGGTGACGTCCATGGGTGGGATGGGAGGAACAGGCGAGCGGCTGTAGCAGTGAGCAAACACAGACGCCAGCCGCTTGGTGACCACGTAGTCCTGCAGAGGAAAAAACAACATGAAACGTTAGCTAACTTCTCCACACACAGACGTTTAGCTGTGAGCTCGGGCACTGAAACAACTCACGAACAGCAGCACGATAATCAGCGACGTGTTCATGTTGGCTGTTTTCTGTTTGGAGGGGTTCACTTAAAAATCAGAGCTCACTGACAATCCGTGACCATTTTTCTGTTGCTATTTTTCATGGCCGTCGCCGGGTAGCTACTTTTGACTTTTACTGTTAATTCCTGCAGTCAGTCTCTTTAACTCTCAGTAACACAGCAAATAGGCTTCAAAGCAGGATGTGCTGAATAGGGGTGGGAATCACCAGAGACGATATTATCACGATATCAAAGATCCATTTCTCTGTTTGTTCATATCACTTTTTCAGTCCTCTACATGGTCCTGTTAGGTTTTCTACTTTTCTAGAATTTATTATTCTAGTACCAAAAAGTTAAAACTCCCACCTGCAATTTATATAATAAGATATCGATACTTGGTGTTAATTTATCGATACAGTATTGCCGTGGCAAATATCAGGATACTAATGCAGTATTGACCCCACCCACCCCCCCACCCCTAAAGCTGAAACGTGACACTGAGGGTCAAGTTAATGGGTTTCTTCTGGGCTTGACAGTTATATTTGAGGATCTGATCATTTTATCAAGATAAAGCAATTATGTGTTTCTATACTAAACAATTATTGAGTAAAGCTCAGATGGACGTAGCCACAAAACTGTAAAATAATCTGTTTTATGTTGTTTGAAGCATAAACACACAGCAGAGACGTTCAAGCGTACCTTGCTGGTCTCTAACATGCTGAACATTAGTGGTATGCCTGCGGAGAGGAGCTCGGGGCTGTAGTCCTCCGTCCTGATGTTGGGGAACTCCGTGAGGAGGGAGACGAGGACTTGGTCCCGGCACAGCTGCTGTGCTCTGTGGAGAGACTCCAGCCAGATGTGGAGCCTCCAGGGAACACCTGCACAGAGCAGGAAGGTGGAACAAGAACATGATGGAGGTCTTGTAGTTTCAGACTGAAGCAGTTCTTTCCTTTGTTAAGAAATCGTGGCCAGTTATTGGACCCACTGGTGGTGACATGCAGTACAATACTGTCCCTTAAAAGGCACACAGCAGCAGCTCATGCAGCTTTTATACATTAGAAAATAGCAAGCTGTGACCAGACGATTGTCATTTTGCATTTTAGCTTAAGTGTCACAGCTGCTTTCCTTTGTGACTTTTTCCCAGAACAATTTTCAGTGTGAGGTCCAATTTTTTTAAAAATGTAGTTTTTACTGTTTGCACCTGTTTAAAGTAACAGCAGGGTGGCATTTTCTGGTACATTCAAACACACTTCGTCTTTCCAGTTATCAAGGTCTTGATTTAGGGTGCAGGTAATACATGACACCGCTCTATGGTGCCCATATTAAGAGATTAAGATTTAATAAATAAAAGTTCCACAAATCAGTCTTATAAACGACAAACAGAAAGCTAACTCTTTCAATGGAACAGAAATGATGTCAGAGCATCGTGAGCTCACCCATCTCTCTGAGCTCCAAGGTTACATCCAGGTAACCGTGCTCGGCGCTGTAGTACGCCGCCTGCTGCAGGGCTTTCATCCTGGCCTTACACAGCGTGGGAACAGGGCTGTGGGAGTCAGGAGCTGGAGTTTGTACATCCTCCTCCACCTCCTCTACTCCTTCAGCCAGAATTTCCTCCAGAGAGAGGACGTCCTCCTTCCTGTGCTGAGGCTGTAGCAGCAGCCTCCTCAGGATGTTCCTGTAGGATGACAGGTGAGGCTTTGTTTGGTCTTCTTGCGCTGTTATGCATCATCCTGGGATTTTAGCTTGTGTGTGATTGTGTGTCTCACCCCCATATACAGTAAGTGGATAAACGTTTAACATGAAGCAGTTTCTTCTAAATACTCAGCTGTGTGGAGTCAAGCTACTGTATCCTATAGGGCCGATTCTACTGGAGCAATGAATGCAGAAGATCACAACAGGCAGCAATAACCTCAGGGCAGCACTTAGATGATTCTGTAATGTTTTTTTTTTTCACCTCAAAGAACACTTTACATATAATTCTTGTTCTACTAAAATAAATACTACCACCCAATCTAACAAATAAGAAAGAATAACATCAGAAAAGAAGAATCAATGTCAATTTAGATTGATTATCCACTATTCCATTTTTAAAACCCGGGAAAAGAATGACGTGTTACTGGGAAGTAATCATTTTATAAATCACAGGTAACCTTCAGCCCTATTAGAGCTGATTCAACTGATTATGAGCAAATTGCAGAGAAATCTTTAGCAATATTTATAACACCTATTAAATTACAATTTTAAAATAAAACCCACAGAGACAGATGCTTCTCATGTTATGAGTGTTGTCATTACAACGTTTGTCCACCAGCGAGCAAAGTACCACCACAGCACAGTACTTTTGTTTTGTGATGGGTGATGGCAGAAAATTGTTTTCTTATTTATCTTTTATGCATGTACTTATAAGAGTTCTGTTTTTATCATTATGACTTATATATTCTTTTTAATCTTTAACCTGTTCCTTTTATTATTCTTATTATTCTGGTCTGTCAACATGTGTAGGGTTTAGGTCAGGGATGTGGAGGTGTTTGTTTTCCCTACTAGCTGTTCCTCTCCTTACTTGACTGGTCCCAGTCAAGGATCTTTTTGTTCCCCAAAACATAGATGCCTTTGCTCTGGGTCAGTGACGGTCTTAGGAACCAGAAGCTCTGGTCCAGCTGATTTGTGTTGTAGTGCTTTTCTTAAATAATTTCTTCAAAGACAAACGGTTTGTTGTAACTCAATTATTTGCTCTTATAACCTCTCACCAGGAAACGGATTCCCACGACATGTTTAAAATGCCATTTACAAAATTTAAAAAAAATGTATTATTAAACTTCATTATGTCGTGTTGTCTCTGTGAGGCATAATCTTTATTTACGGTACGAGTTTCTGTTATTTGTTTAAAATCCTCAAATATCAGAATCTGTATCGGCCATTGTGTGATCCAGTGAAGCCACTCTGTGGGAGTGATACCTCGCTGTTAACCATCTTTGTTCTGTTGGGGTGAGTGCTGATCGGGTGCACCTGGGACCTGAGCCAGCGGAGATAAAGCTCCACTTGGTCAAACTACATTCTCTCCTCTGCGATCCAGACGTGGACCCTGATCACCCAGAGACACCATTCACATTTAAAAAGTTATGTTTAGTCACTCTTTTGTTAAATAAATCACTTTTTGATCATTTATGCTGCGTCGTTCCTTCTTTTGTCACGGCCCTTGATCCAGGTTAAGACAGCCGTAAACATCTCATATCGGTCGGGCTCTAAACCCCAACAACTGTGTAACGCATTCCAGCAGATAAAGAGTAAGAAAAAAATTCCACTTTCCAAAAGATAGTTCAAGAAACTCACAGTGTCGACTGTGAAAGACGGCTTAATTTGACCGTGCGAGGCAAGGAGACAATTTTCACCGTCTGTATCTTGTATCGACAGAAATCTAAAGCATCAGTGGAAACAGTTCATGTCTTTGGTCTTATTTGCTTTACATTTTAGATTTTTATCTGTTTTCTGCCTTGTTGATTTTATTCCTTATTATTATTAAAAAAAAATTTTTTTTATTATTGACTTTTTTTATGTAAACCCATCTATAGCAAAACTTTGAGAATGCAATACAACTATACTTATATATTATTATATTGCTGTAAATAGCTGGATAAATGGCTCACCTGTGTCCGTGTGCGGCAGCATAGCTGAAGCAGTTCATGTCCTCATACAGCGGCGATGTCAGTGAATTCCCATGATGCACTCTGAGCAGAGGGTCTGCTCCATGGGCGAGCAGCAAGCTCACCATCTCGTAGTGTCCTGGGAAAATGAAACATTTGGATATATTTCAAGAGAGAGAAACATGATCTGTACCCATGAGTGAAAACAAAATGTCAGTACAAGGAGATTTGTTTCCGCCGTCTACACATACATTGCCTCACATATACACAACATGAACATCCAGAACAACGTGCTGTATATTTTATAGACAAAATGACTCCCAAACCAAAACATACTGGCCAAACACACTGAGGTCTCCACTAAGAAGATACCTGCAGCAGCAGCCAGCTGTAGCGGCGTCTCAGCTGAGCTCTCCTGACCGTCCAGCAGGGCTCCTCCCTCCACATGTGCTCCGGCCTCCAGCAGCAGCTGTCAGCGTGATGAGAGGACGCCGTTAGAGAGCTGAAGCCACTTTCTTTATAAAAGAGTGACTTAAGGCCTTCTCCAGTTGAACGGTTCAAGTCAATTTTGCCTCTGACCACATGCAACAGTGACGTCACAGTACTGACACAACCCGGGTCACAGTTCCACATCGCTGCAGCAAGCAGAGTCAAACCAATTGTGGACAGCCAAAACAATATTTTCAGCTGCAGTTAAGTTGCTTTTTAAAAAAGGAACAGTTCAGCATTAAATCATCTTACTTAGAGTCAAACGAGACAAAGACTGAGACCAGTAAAAAGTGCCAGCTTAGCTCCAACAGCTGTCAGCTGGGTTTCATGGTAAACTAGCATAATCTCTATTATGAACTTTATTCACGCTTGTATGGTGTTACGCAAATGTAAGTCGCTTTGGATAAAAAGGTTTTGAAGGTTTTTGTCCTGAGATGCAAAATAAACTCCTCAGAACCAAGGTTATTGTCGATAAAGAAAACTTATGAAAAGAAAGTGAAAAAGTAGGTTAACAGAAGTAAAAAATAAAAACGAGGCTTTATGGAAAAAAAACATAAATGTCTTTAGTTTTCATCTTTGTCAATGTATTTCCTGGGGCCAACAAAAGCCTAGCATGGTTATAAAGTCTATCTTCCAATTTCTCAGCTGTGCCAGTTTTTAGTCCACGCCCCTCGTGTGGCATCGTGGCGGCGAAAGTCGAGAGAGACAAAAAATAAAACAAACACTGAAACTGATTAGAGCCAAACTAAAAATAAAAAAATTCAAAAAATAAAAACTAAACTAGAGAAGCCCTTTAAAATAATTCAAACTAAGCTGAAAATAATAGGTCAAAACAAATAAAAATGTAAACTAATGAAAAATACAAAACTATAATAACCCTGCTCAGAACAGGAAGTTAACTTCTATTTAAAATTCAAACTGCTTCCTGTTTGATCAGTAAAAGAGTTTGACAACATATCAAAAAAGAAAAAGACGTACGAATGTTCATAAATGTTGCTGAAACCAGGTCTCTTCCCCCAAACGACTAAAGTGGAAGCTTTTACTTTCTGTAAAGGATCAACCCACTGACATGTCTGGACCCTCACCTGAGCCACAGAGAGGTGACCGTGCAGCACAGCGAACGTCAGAGCCACCCAGCGCCGACTGCCGGGGTGAACCGACGGGTGTCTGCCGGAGCAGCCGGGGACCTGAACACCACACACAGAGTTAGTACACAAAGACACTGACCAGCTGCCGTGTACGGACTGCTGTAGCTGAGTCAGCAGCTGCGTTTGTACCTGCAGGTCCAGGTTAGCGCCGGCCTCTACGAGCATCTGCACCAGAGCTTCATCACCTGCGGCTGAAGCGTACATCAGAGGAGTCGTTCCCTGCAGGAACAAACACAACGGGGTTAATCCAGAGTTCGTTCCCTTAAAAGATTCTTGTAAGACCAGTGGACGTTATTAAACGTTACCTGCTTTTAAAGCTAACCTCCACTCTTACTCTTTTATCCCTTCAGCAATTAGACTCATGCTATCATGAACAGTTACACATAAAATATGAAGTAATGCGTTTTCCCAAAAATACAAAAGAAACACGTGTCTCCTCCTTCAAATCTTTTTGCAGACCAACAATCTTCAAAAACCTTTTGTCCAAATTTGTATTATCTAGACGGGCCGCTCTTAACAGAAAGCTGGGTTAGAGAATATTCTTTTAAATGGTTAAATAAAGAAAAATTATGGAAAGGCTGCTAAAAGTTCTTTAAAGTGGAAAATCAGAGTGTTGTTTGCATTCATGTTTCAGCTGCACACAAACATAAAGTAATGACAAAAAAAGACAATCACAATATTTAACTTGTGCATCCTGATGCTTCAGCCGACATTGACGCAGCTTTAGCCTCGTTCACTCCCTTCTCACCTGGTCGTCCGTGGTGTTCACCCCTTCGGCTCCCAGAAGCCGTGTGGCCTGCTGGACCAGATCTGCTCGGCCAGACGAGAGCATCCTGAAGCCCAGATCCAGCTGGAACTTTGCTGAAGCCGCTTCCGCATCTAAAGATTTGAACGACTGGAAAGAGCACTCCGACCTGCAGAGACACGCAAACGGGACCGTTCACCAACTTTCAATCCATGTCAGACCAGGACCCCTGAGATCTACACCTCAACACGCACCACAGCCTCTCCTTACTTTAGCTGCCTGGGCTCACAGTCCAGTCCTGGGAGGAGCTGCCTGGCTGTCTGTCTGACATCATCACTGTCCACCAATGGGCTTCGGCGATGCTCAGCGTGCACCACGGCGACTCGGATCCACTCCATGAGAGGAGGGAGGAGCAGGAACGGCCTGGGTGAAGGTTCAGTACAGATGGTTCTCCTTTATTTGTGGTTTTAGATATTTTTCTCTTTGAACCTTGTTTTTTTCTCTCTTACTTTGAAATGATTTTGCACCTCACGGCCTTCCACCAACCTCTTTGTCTGACATGCTTGCAATGAATGAACCAGGTCCTCTGGAGTTTAAGGCGCTCCAAAGTGGAGGGAGGAAAAACAGTGCAGTCTTTAAATATAAAGTGCTTTAGCCTTGCTTTTCATTTTCATTTTTCTATTTCATGTTTTCATGTTTTACTCCTTTTTGCCTATTTTCTTTGTTTTTGTCCATTTTACTGGTTTTATTATTTCATTTTAATAAATTTTCCAATTTACTTATTTTCCTTTTTAGTTTCTGTTACCCAAAACATGTTCTAAGCTGAATAAAATAATCATTTTTAAAATGTATTATTTTACTCATATAATCAAAAATTCAAATCTTAAAGTCAATTTTTTCCCCCCAGTCTTCACATCTGGATTGAGTTTCAGTTCGATCAGTGAAACTCTATCCGATGATGAAAACTGAGAGATGCAGAGTAAAACTCAGGAAAAATGTTTAAGAATGAACTGTTGCACCACTTCATCAAAAATGGAGCTTTGTCGCAGTGACTCTGCTTCTTCTGAGGCTTTAAAGGCAGTGCTGAACTTTTTTACACCGATGTGATCCTTTTAAGTCACATTATATGATTCATTTTAAATTATTTTTCAAAACAAAAATCAAACCAGAGTCTGGCTGCTGCAGCTTTTCACACACAAACATAAACCAGCTTAAAGAAAATGTTTTATTTTATTACACTTTATTGATCCCCGAGGGGATATTTGATAATTATCTGCATGTAACTGTGTCCTAATGGAAGATAATTAATGTAATTATTTTTAGTGGCTGTGGTTCAACATAAACAACGTTTGCCATCAGAAAGAGTAAATCAGATTTCTTCACAGTGGAAAAGACAAACAGAGGCTGATAACAGTCGACAGCCTGCTGTTGTTTGTTTACAGTAATTAGATTACAGGCTCTGAGATGATGACGAGAATTAAGTGATTTACTGATGTGAAAATTTTAAAAACGAACGAAGGAAATCAAAACGAACAGCTTGATGTTCAAACGGTACAAACTGTCTCACCTCTCTCTGCTCAGCGTCAGGGTCGGAGGCTCCAGGTTGGGACTTTCCAGTGACTCCATCTGTGGGCTGGACAGGAAATAGTAGAGCGTTCGGAGGGCGCCCGGGGCCCAGGATACCGACGGCTGATTGGCTGAGCGAGCTGGGCTGATGGAAGGGCCCGCGCTGCGCAGACGCTGCATGTGGTGCATCGCACGAGACACCAGATCACCTGTATGAAGACAGGAACCACCGTGGTCACATGTGCATCCCACATCATAAGGTAAGAAAAATCTAAGACTTTACTTAAAGGGGCTGTTGGAGTTTTTTTAATGAAATAAGTCACTTTCTTGTAACCTCACATAAAGATGAACCATTCCCCCGCTTTCTCAGTTGGAACAGCCACTATGCTGCTTCCTGTGTGAAGAAACTGGGTCAGATTTTCCCTGAAAGCTAACAAAATGGAGTCCGCTAACACCAAAAAAACGACCGGCTCCCAGCACAACACAGACTCAAACACAAACTCCGCGTTTTATGTGCTGAAGCCCATCAGGCCAAGAGGGAGCATGTACTTGGGGAGGTTGTGGTTGCAATATGAAACCTACACATGGCCCCTGTAGGTGTGGGGACACGCTGGGATGTAAACACATTATGTAGACTGCGGGTTGGAAATTTACGAGTACCATATAACTTCAATTAAAAGCCTGGGCCCAAATAGTCGCCTGTCACTTTTACTGCCCTGGTGTGGCTACACGTTTTAACAAATAAACGCAGGTCTCAATTAGAAGCCTGGTCTTGTTTTTGCAGGAGTTATTTGGATGTTTAAAACATTGTGCATAAAAGGAACAGATTTAAAAATGTGATGATATATAATGTAAGCACTTCAAACTGGATGTTTTGTATTTGTTAAGAAAGAGTCGTTGCACAGTTGCACTTGTAATTTAATAAATGATATTGCGAAGGATACGAACACAAGCTCTTTTTATTAATTCCTCCCATAGATGATCCTACATTTAGTCACTAAACTACAACGATATTGTAAATGTAACAACAAGAGATAAATCTGGGAGGAAAAAAACAATACGACTTGAATTTACGGTGAAATATGGAGAACATGGCGAGCTAAAGTGCTTCGTGGTCACATGAACATGTCAGACGGTCCATAAACTATGAACAGTGGGTTCTTTTATTTCCTCTCTGTAATGAGCGTTCAGATAATGAGGTACGGTGGCCTGTAGGGCGTGAAGGTGCCCTTGTTTTCTGGATACAAGCCACAAGTGTTGTGTAACTGACGAGGAGCTGGCAGCGTCTAACGATCTGTCCCCCGACGCCGGTCACAGTTTAAACAAACATCCACAAAACACAGGAGCCGACTGTGGTGGCAGTGACACACACACACACACACACACACACACTTACTGAGCTCTGCGATGCTGCCCACACAGGTGGCAAGTAGAGCCTGTTCCAGCGTTCGCAGCTCCAGCTGGATGTAGGCGTCCTCCCTGCTCTCCACTGAATCCCCGGGAACCTTCGTGTACGGGCTGACGTGAGCCGGCAGCGACAGCTCACCTAAACACACACACACACACAATTGCAAACCTGCATTGGTCAAAACTGAAGTAACATTATCAAAACTCTTCACACACTCCAGAATTCACGATCTGTTTCCTCATTACTACTCAACCACCTGCAAAACGCTAAATATATGCAGCACTTTATTTCCAAAACGCTTAAAACACATTCAAAACAGAACGATGGCAAATGTCCTGCATTTCCACAGCAACCAGACTGAAATATATAACAAAAAAAATCACAATATTTATGGAAATCTCATGTTTCTGTGCGTAGAGAACTGTGTGAAGTGAAGAAAGGTGTTCTTCTATAATGAAATGCTGATTTATCTGAAAAATCATTCCAACTTCAAAGATTAAAGTTAATCCTTTATGTATGAGGCTCCCTGTTTTTAGGTCAGTGTGTTATGAGGGACAGTTGATGCTTTCTGAGTGAGAGCGTTTATTTTGAGGCATGTGTGTGTTTTGGTGGTTTGACTGGGTTTTGGAGGAGATAAACCACCCAGATTGGCCAAGAGTTTAGAAAAAGTGGCTTCAGGTTTGATAGGTGCATGTTAGCAACTGAAAAAAAACCCTGTAATATTCAAATTTGCATTTATTTGTGACCCAACATCTCAAATCAATGTAGTTTTCAGCCTGGTGGAGTGTCAGTAGGTTGGCCCTCTGTTTTGGTCTGGACCAAAATGTCTTAACAACTTAATAAATTAATTACCATGAAATTATGTACAGATACATTTTCATGGAGTCCACAGCCAACGGACTAGGCCCCCCAGACTCTTCCTCCGGCCCCACCATGCTTTTGACATTAATGGTTCTGAGTGTCCCAACATCTGTCTTGCAGAGCCGCTAACATGGACATTTGGACTATTAAGTTCTCATTTTGGGAATCTAACAGCCTTGAAAGCTGGATCAGGAAAGTGTTTAGCTTTCTCCCTCACAGATGACCGTAGCTGCTGTCAGCTTGGTTTCACAGCAGTTACCAAACTTTTCAAGGTTCGAAACTCCTGCATCATTAACCACTTCATCCTTCGTCCATCCAAACTGTAAGTTTATTCCTTACACTAAAATATGTCTGGCTGTTTGCATTTAAGCAGACAAACAATAGCTGAACACATGGAGGGACAATGGAGGAGAGCATTATGCCGTTTGATAAGTTTCTATGGATGTTTAAGAGCGCTGTAAAATTGGCCTTTGTAACTGCTGTGAATCGAAGCAGCTGCAGCTTCGGTGTTGATGCTCAAAAACATGTTCAGGTTTTCAGCGAATAAAAGTAAGAAACCAAAGCTGTGTGACACTGAACATGCCGAACACTTCCCTCACAGAACAAACCCCAACACAGAGTCTTTCTGCGTGTTATCCCGCATGATAAACCACAGAGCGTGCGATGTGAAGCACACCTTCACAGCACAGGGGCAGATTTTGAAAACACACAGATGAGATCCCCGTCCATTGTGTCCTGGGGAATCCGGTATTTGCTGACTCCTGATCTTCCACACAATGGAAACGGCTTCAGTGACGACAGTCTGCAAAACAACTGAAGCCTCCTGCGGCCGAGACACACCCAGCGAGTCCACCTCAAAAATTCACAGTAATTATGTGTCTGTAACGACATTTCTAAGAGACGCCAACGGGTCTTGACCAAGCGTCCATATGTGACGAGCTGGGAGTGTGAATGTTTGACGTACAGTAGGAGATCCAGTTGAAAATGTTTTAATACATATCAGATATTAATTGTCAAATATTTGATCTGATCATCATAAGGACGTCCTTCAAACATGTTCCTCGACACAGTACGGCCAAAAGTATGAAGACAGCAGAGTTCTTCTAACTTTGTGGCATCAGTCGACGAAGACCCCGAGCGCACAGCAGCTCCCTTTGAGTTTGGTGTGGAAGGACTGGACCGCCGGCCCGCACAGAGCCCGGGCCTCACCCTCCGTCGGGCACCTTCGGGACGAAGTGGAGGTAAACCGTGCTGACTGGTTACTGATCAAACCGTTTAATCATCTGGAAAACACGCCTCAGCTTTCTAGAAGTCGGGCTTTGTGAGGAGAGTGTGGCCGGTAATTGATTGTGATTAGCCTGCTGTGTTTACAGACAGGAGGGAGGGAACAAGCATCCAATTCATGGGTTCACAACAGGGGACCAGTCTGCAGCGGACAAAGCACAAATCACTGTTTTCTAACCCCTACCTGTGTAGTCCTGCCCCTCGCTGCACACACCCAGCTCCTGTGTCCAGCACTGCTTACACCCAGAATCATGACTGATTAAGTCATTTCCTTCGACTCTCCGTGTGTGTGGCTGAATAAAAACAGAACTGTTAACTGACGTCTGCGACCGCATCCTCGGAGAAAGAGTGTGTGTACTGTATGAGTGTGTGTCTCTAATGAAAACACCGCGCCTGAAAACAACAGCTCTTTTCTGCTGCCTCGTATAAAGCTGCCAGTGTTTGGTTGGGACAACAGAACCACAGTGCAAAGGTGTGTGTGTGTTGGAGGGCCACATCAGCAGAGTCTAAGCCGGGTCCAAAAGAGCAAACAGAGACCTGATCCAAGATCAATACTGACATCTTATACATAAACAGAGCTTGGCTGCCTTGTAAACCTGTTTCCTGTCTTCTTAGAGCAAAAGGAACATTACTGATTCATGAACAGGCAGAATATCCTATAAAACTTTGACCCATTTAGAAACACTACATGTAGACCGACGCACTGTACAAAGTGTCAGAACAAACACGTATATAGAACAGATTCTGGGACAAAATAGGCAGGACAGCCGGACCGAGAGCTGAACGTCCGACTCCCTGACTGAATCTTCAATTTGTTAAATGATTATATTATGTCTAGTGTAAAGCAAACAGCAAGAGGCTCCCACTTCATGCCACTTCATTTAAACTGTTGCCATCTGGGTGATGATATATAAAAAGGTAACTTAAGCTAAAAAAAAAAGAAAAAAAGAAAAAGCTAAAAAAAAAACAAGCTACTGATTATAAAAGGACCCAAAAACGTGCAGCACCAATCAGTAACTTCTTTTTTGGCCAGTTTTCTGATTTGTCCCTGTGAACATGACAAAAGAGGAGGGAAGACTAAATCATACCTGCATGAGAAAAGTTGATCCACAGGAGAAACAGATCTGAAAGCAACACAGAATGACTGAGAGCTGATATTTACATGTGTGCCACCTGTTTTCCTTTACATAAAAACATTTCCACCATAAATTGGTGCAGAAACCAGAATGCAGGAAATTAAGTGTTTAATGATCTTAATTTCCTGGGAAGCCTATATCTCAGAGTTGAGGATATTTTTAAAACACTGCTTAAGGATGTTTTTGTCTTCTTCTCGCTAACCTATCATCATGTGTTATGATGTTTCGCGAGCCAAGTATCTCATCACACCCCTAATCTGAGCCCCACTGTTCAACACAAAGTGACGCCATGCAGCCAAATCTGTAACAAGGTGCAGGGAATTTTTTATGCCTTTCTCCACAAATCGAGCGGCAGCTCAGTCTGATTTTCACACACCACGTGCACTCCACGAAAACCGCGACCAAACCACTCCGAGCTAACGTGAAGATGCTGAAGAGGCAGGATTCAAAGCGCTCGTATCTCCTGCAGAAATGAGAAATGAAATGATCTGTTTTGCACCTTCAGTCACGCCCGAGAGAGTCAGGTCAAACATGCCAGCAGAATTGGCGGGAAGACTTTGTTTTGGAAGTGCAATCTGGCTGAAACCTGCCGGGCCCTGTGTGTGTGGAGCCAGTGTGGACGGACGCTGTTGGCTCAGGCTCTCGCACAGTTGACACAAGGCTTTGCAAACACGGAGTCAGCAGTGATGAGGCGGCCTTAGCGGCAGAGCAGAGCCTGATTACGTCTCGTCAAAACATCCAAAATCCTCCTGAGAGGGAGACTCGTGTCCCGCCTGCCACAAAGACCGTAAACCTCCGATTAATCATTAAGACGGGATTGTTTCATCATCAGATGTTCGTGTTGGTTCTGTCTCAAATCTTTAAACAGAAGAATCTAAGCGTGAGAAAACACTGTCGCCTTGAAAACGTCTTCTTCCTTCAGTTTTAGACTTTTGCATAAAGGCCAGATGGAGATAACATCATATGACGTTTGGTGGCGCAGCGAGTGTTTGATTACTCTCTGCTCCTTCTCTGTAATCTGACTCACTATCAGACACTTTCTCCAGCTGTTTCTCTCCTTTTCCTGCCTGAGGATCAACACAGAGCTGAATAACCAACCAACTACGCTGTGAACAGAAAAATTGGCCCTTTAGAGCTCTGAACTCCACATTAAAGTGACTGTGTGTGAATTTGTGTCTTGGTGAATATCAACACACACCAGCAGCGAACAGTTTGACACAAAGCAATGTGTCAGAATGTGATTTCTCACCGCCGACGTGTCGACTCTCCATAAAAACATGCAGCGCTCTAACTGGACGTTGCATATTTATTGTTGTTAACTTGAACTACACGTTGGGGTTTTGACTAAGCGTCCACATGTGACGAGGTGGGAGTGAGACTACTTGTGTTTGTACAATATATCTGATGTGACGCGATGCTGCACGACGCACTGACACCAGTATCTACTTTTGATTCACTATTTTTTTTAAGTTAGTGGAGTCGCCACTAATCAAATCTGGATTATAGACGCAAAAACCTCCAAAAGCCTTCAGGGTCGTTTTGTCCAAACCAATCAGTACCCGACTTATCCATCCTGCCAATGTCATTTCTAGTTGATGCAGACGTTTTTATCTGGGAACCAATGCATCAGATAAACGGTGTAAATATGCACAATAAATCAGGAGAAGATATTTTAACACTATTTTGAAGACATATTTAATGCTGAGTGGCACATCTGGGGGTCTCTACCAGAAAAGTTTGAGCATCAAATACTAATGTCCTGCATTCTGGAGAAATTGCACCAATTTATGGTGAAAATGTCGTTATTTATTTAAAGGGAAAGACAAAATTCAGGTGGCAGTGCACATTTGTTTCTTCTATGCATGTTTTCTTATTGTTCAAATAAGCATTTCATTTGTTATTTAACATTTTCTGGGTGCAAGCTATTTTTCAGAACGTTTTTAACAAATACTTTTTAAAAGTGTTGGGGACAAAATTAGCCATTTAAAAAAAAAAAAAAAAAAAAAGTGTCCCCGGTGTACCAGACACCTGTGAGCCTTTCTCACAAGCCCCTTGTCCACCAAAGCATTTTGAGAGCTGGTTCGGAGCCGGTGCCTACTCACGAACCAGTTCTTTGTGTTTCGACAGCCAAAGAACCGGTTCTCGGCCAGGAAAACTGGTTCCAAAGCGGCACCAACTCTT